>JAODKL010000363.1:0-11716 GCA_026780765.1 Petrocephalus schoutedeni
CACACGCTTGCCGGTGTCACCTGAGGTCCAGGCTCTGGGTTTCTTCTCACTGTTGTGAGCGTTACTGAGTGGCTTTGACCATGAAGCCCCACCCATGCCATCCCACTGGAGCCAAACTGTGCCACGTACCCAGTTTGAATGTCATACTGGCACGGCTGGGAGCTGAGGAGTCCTAGCAGACAAAGTGGTTGGTTCCAAACTGTTCCGGTCCGACGCTGCAATGAAGGACCAATGTCATTCCTCCGTTTCAGATCGATGCATCTTCTTTATTGCCGTCTGGCTATCAGGTGAGGAATGCGAGTAGTCACGTGTGTAGACAGGCGGGCACGCCTCTGACCGGGGGGAGGGTATCGATAGCCCCCTTGTTGCTGGCAGCCGCTCTCAGAAGCTCATCTGGAAGCAGCCCGTCCTCGGCTCATTGAGATTCCGGCCTCGTGTCATAAACACAGGCCGAGCAGTGGAGCGCTGGAGCCCCTCACGGCGGGAGGGGGGAGGGGGAGGGGGGTTGCGGAGAGGCGAGCCACCTGCGCACGGACACACACACGCGGGACCCTGCCGTCTACGACGGAGTGCACTCACGCCGGTCCCTCTCGCCTGCCAGAGCCGCGAGCCGACAGCGAGCAGAGCTCCTCCTCCCCCTCCACCACCTCCCCTGCTGCCCAGGAGCTGATGACGAGGCTGGGCTTCTTACTGGGAGAAGGCATCCCTGGGACCGGCCGCATACCTATGGAAGGCAAGAATGAAAAGAAGGTACCGCTGTCTCTCTCCCGCTCGCGCTTTCTCTCTCTCTCTCTCTCTCTCTCTCTTGCGCTGCCCCCTCCCCCCCACTCCGCTGTGTTTGTTTGTGTGCCTATCTGTGTATGCGTGTTTGCATCCACGAGTGTGTGTGTGTGTGTGTGAGATTTCCTCCCGATGCCTGTTGGTTTTGGCTCCTTGCCGTTCTCTCAGGACGTCGGTTAAAGGCTGCAGGACCACAGCTAATTAGGCTGGGCAGCTGTAACTTTTTCCACGATTCACGGAATCATTTTTTTTTTTTTTTATTAATGTATGCAATTTGCTTTGCGATTCCAGGGGGTTGACTTTTTCATGGGCTGTGTGTGTGTGTGTGTGTGTGTGTGTGTGGCACTGTATCTGCCTCTGATACCGGTGTTGGCCCAGAAATAAGAGCAGCTTGCTTGTCCTCACAGCTGGGTCGCTCATTAAGTCCTAGGTCCCCAATTACAGCTCAAGCTCTAAGGTTTTGGCACCCCCAGCCCAACATGGCTTTTGGTTTTCCGTGTTCTGGTGTTCTGGCAGAACATCTGCAGTTTGTGTGGCTTGCGGGAGGCTCGTTATCATGTTTCTTTGAAGAAATGTTCAAAGTGGGTGCCGGGCGAGGCTGCCGCCACGGTGTCTCGATGCCCCTGAGAGTGTGGTGATGCGGCGATGCCGCGGTCAGGCTGCCGGGGTGGCTCGCCCGCTCTCCGGCTGCTGGGGTGGCTCGCCCGCTCTCCGGCCACAAGCCGCCTCCCGCATCTGTGTCTATTTCTGTCTTTTTTTTTTTTTTTTTTTTTTGCTATGGTTGTTGTTTAAATGAGCGGAGACGGCCTCTCTGTTGCCGAGCTCACACTGCTACTGCGCTGCCAAACGCTACCTAACAGGAAGTGACAAAACTTTTGGGCATCAGTCCGAGCCCCCCAGCTATGGGGGGCCGGGTGCGGAGTTTGGGCCCAGCTCGCGTCTTTTTCGGGTTCCCGCATATCTCATTAACCTCTGCCACCATGGCGATCGTCACTTATCGGTCGCCGTAGCGACACTTACCGGTCGCGGTAGCGCGTTCCCCGACCTACGACGGGACATCAGCGGTAATCTCGAGGCTCTTCCATGGCCGATCAGTCCCATGCTGGGTTACGGGGGGCTGGGGAACGGCTCCGGGTGAGGAGAGCGAGGAATCCTGCGCGCGCGGGAAGCTGGCCAAACGAGGCGCCCCGTGAGGACGCGGCAGCCGGTGACGGCAGCCCCATCCCCCGAACGGCGCGCTGCCTGCCTGCTGCCTGACCTATTTACAGTACCGGGGGTGCGGCCGAGGATGTGGCGTCTGGTACGGCAGCCCGCTCGCTGAGCTCCTCGTTCCGGGGTCTGCCAGCTGCGCTTGTCGCCTTGGCGTTGGTGTTCCTCGTGCGCTCCGCCGTGTTGCTGAGAGACGCCCCCCCCCCCGCAGGTAAGCGCCGTGGCTGCGAGTAGAGCTGGGCTCAGTCTCGGTGCCCCTAAAGCGCAGGAAAGCCGGTTGTTTTTTCCCTGACATGCTTGCCTTTGATCAGAATGGAGATTGATCCTATTTTTAGGCGGTATGAGGTGTGTATCGAGAGTGTCGTCATCCCACCAGCCCCGTGCGCATCTGTCTGTAAACATCTTATGCGAAGCTTGAGTTTATTGCAGTTATTTTTTTCTCTTTCTAACACAATATTTGTCTGTAGTCTGAGGCACATGGGTCTGGTGGTGGTTCTTGTAAACTCTCCTGTCAGTTTGGAAAAGGAGCGCTTTGGAGAATTAATTAAATATACAGTAAAATATGTAGTTGGGTAATTATTCTGGGCTCCCAGCTTTATGTAACTGCTTTAGAGACGGTGGTTATTTTAGCAGAGATTTTGGAGGGTTTGCAAACTCCTCCTGGCTGGAGTATTTAAAGGGACATGAAGTGCTGTCCTCTCGCCTCTCCAGTGCGCCATCACCAGCCAGGGAATCAGCCCCTGCTCCACTCTGACCAGCAGCACCGCCTCTCCCAGCACCGACAGCCCCTGCTCCACCCTCAACAGCTGTGCCAGCAGAGCGCCCCCTAGCTGCCGCAGTCCCTGCGGGGCAGTCACCAGTGCCAGCTCCACGCTCGAGAGCAAGGACAGCGGCATCATCGGTAGGTACCCCCGCGGCCCGTGTCACGACGCCTGCCCGGCCCGCTCTCCGTTTCACCGTGTATGGGGTCCTCCCGCGTGTCCCAAATCTGTGCCATGGATCTGTTCTCCATCTTCCTCTGCCCCGCTGTGGTTTGCTGTCTGTTCCGTACCTGGTAACCGGGTCGTGTAATTAAGGCTCCGTGCCACCTAAGCTTGCGATCCGTCGCTGTCCTGTGGTCTGATCTTCCGCCGTGCTCAGTCCATCCTGCCTGTGCCGGCGGTCTCATGGCGCCTTAGGCGGCACTTACGCAGATCTCCGGGGCTTATCCCCTCTGGGCCTGGGAGCCGGTTCATGCATTTGGATGAGGGCCGGGATCCGAGTGCCAGGGCCTGTGTTTCCACCGGCTTGGTCCTGATTTAGCTTGGCTTTGATTTCTGACACGCCGGTGCCTGTATCTCGTCGCTTTGATAGGCCTCTATCGCCGCAGCAGTTTTTCCAATCAAGCGAGGGCTGCAGCCTCCTGCACGTAATGACTAGCCGCCGCTCATCCATCTCGCCCACTGGCAAATTTATTAATGCCTGGGCACCGGCGTCGGTGGTGCTGAGGAGGGGACCTTTGCTGCTAGGTGGTGGAGCCTGAGCCCCAGAGAGACATCCCACTCGATTGGTGGAGAACAGGGAGCTTTTTCTTTTTCTGCAAGCGCCAATATCTACTGTCAGCCTCATCTTAAGGGTTTGTCCTCATTTCTGATTAAGATTAAAATATGTTTAAAGGTGAATATTGTTGAATGTCAGACTGGTGTCTGCATTTCAGTGAGTGGTCAATAGAGGCGTCTGTCTGTCTGGTCTGTCAGTTAGTCATGTGTATATCATGTGCGTATCAAATGTCCCCACAGTGCGATACAAACCTGTGATTTTGACGTCGTGGGGACAATTTTTCGGGCCCCACTAGGGGAAACTCAGTTTTATAAAAATTTGTGCAATCAAAAACAAAAGATGTCAAAAGTATTCTGGTGTTTTGTTTGGCTAGTTATGGTTTGAGCTAGGGCTGGGTATGATCTAAGGTCGCCATTGCTGGGATTGTTTTTTTCCCCATAGATGCTATTATATAGAAGCACAAAGATATGAATACAAATATGTGTGTGGGATCCAAAACCCAAATTGTGATCAATGCTGTCACGAGGGCCGGCTAGGGGAGATAAGGTGGTGCTGAAGGTCCCCCCACCAAAGCATCTGTGCACCTAAGAGCATTATGGGAAATAATGGGGCATGATGGGAAATTATGGAGCATGATGGGAAATGATGGAGCACAATGGGAAGGGATGCCTGACAGGATGAGATGGGCAGCTCTTACATCACGAGGGCAGAGCGAATATCACACACACGCACCTCTGCAGAAAGCAGACGGCCAGACGCACGAGGAAACCTCGTTTAATTCACCTGTTTAATGAGCTCCGGAGCCCTGCAACATAGCTACTGCTCTTTCATGAAAACATCTCGATTACTGTTATTGTGTGAAACTGATTAAACAGCCCGCCTAGGGGATTTGAGTCAGTGTCGTTTGATAGTGTGCGCCTTTACACCCTAATGTCTTTCTGTGCTTTTAATACAAAGCCATTTACCATTATGACTCGGTAATGAATGGAGATTAAAACGATGTATTCAGCGCAATGCATTTGTGTGCCTGTGTTTTTAGGCTAGCTGCCAAATTCTGCCTCTTCCTGTCTGTTGTGTTTTGCGGCAGCTGGATTCATAAGAATAGCTGAAGGGATTAAAGGATTAGCTGTAATAGGAGCGTGCACCTGTCCAAATGCTAAAAATACATTTTTATACTCTCTGCCGCATTTTTAATCTTACTGCTGGGTCTTGTAGGGGGAAGAAAATGTATGAGGGTATCATTGTTTAACCTCGTTTCTCCAGTAATTAAAACCGTTAATTAACAGTAACTAAAACTATCATTTGCTTGTCACTCAGGCATAATTATATAGCCAGATAACTGCTTATGCGGTACAGAGTGGGGCTTTAGTCTCCATGACCCTGGCAGGCCAGGATACAAGGCAGGCTGACCCCAGTCAGATGCCAGTCCATTGCAGACATTGTGGGTACTTGAGAAATGCCACACACACACTTGGGGACTTGACCCCACAAGCTAAAAACGAACAGGTTTTGAGTTGGGGGAAAATGCGTACGAAAGAATGTCATACAGGGTGCATTAAGGGGGCAAAAATGGAGGGGGGAATTCATATGAACTGTACTTAAGACACGAGTGAGGTGGGAATCCGCTTTCTGCTTGTACTTTATATTATAATGTCTGTGTCTCTTCACAAAGCCCCATGGGTTTTGTTGGTGTTCCCCTGTTTCTGTAAGTGGGGGGGGGGGGGTTTCTAAATGTCGGACTTTTGTAATTAATTATATGGTCAGATTGTAAAAAAAATAAATAAAAATTGGAGACATTTTGGTGCCCCAGTATGTAGTAGAGATGGACCCACCTGTAGAAACCCAGTCAAAGCACACGGAGAGAGCATCCACAGGACGGGGGACAGAGGTTGGGCTGTCATGCTAGCCGATATCTGGGTAATGTGTGTATGCATATATATAGACTTGCTAATTAGTGGCAGCTGGTGTTTGGATGGTCTTTTGAGCATATCCGATGCAGACCGTACATCTCCATCTGCCTGGTGGATTTTTCAGTGCTTGCTGATAAGTACTGATCCATTGGAGACTTGGATCAAAGGAACCGGCTGGCGGCACAGTGTAATGGGGGGCGTCAGTGAGCGGCTGGAGTTCACGCTGATGCCGTTAGGATGATGAACCATCTATGTTGTCTATACTATGTCTATATCTATACTCAGCCTCCGATCTGACTCTGCCCCCTTCCCCGCCCCCTGTATTTTTTTTTTCTTCCTGGCATAGCGACGATCACCAGCTCCTCAGAGAACGATGACCGCAGTGGGTCCAGCCTGGAGTGGAGCAGAGAGGGCAGTTTGAGGGACGGCGCCCCCCATGGGCCAGCGGGGGCCGCGCGGATGGATGCGTGCTCCCCCGTTGCCGAGGAGGACCCACCGGGGGCTGGGAGCGCTCCGTCGAGGGCGGAGCCTCCAGTGGGGGTGGGCGTGGCCGCCTTCCCCTCCCACACCTCCTCCAGCTCCCTCGTGATGCCACGCCCCAATTCAGTGGCAGGTGAGCACTGGCCTCTTTCCATTTAGGGCTGTGGGAGGAAGCCACCCGAGGGTGATTTTCACGACTCGAGATTGACCATATGCAGCAGGTGCATTAGAATGCTTAGTCATTCTGCGGTGTTTGGTTTTTAAGGAGTGCAAACAAGGACTGTGTGTGCAAGATGCATGTGCCATGATGCTGGAAACTGGAATCGCTGCCCACATGGCCACCGACCGGCCTCCCTGCTGCACTGTGTTTTAATTTGCCTTGCCACTGACTGAATCATTGCTTTGCACCTTCTGATAATGATCCGCGCAGGGGCCCAGTCCAGTTGGCCCGTTTGCCATGTTTGCATCATGGTGGGCAATGCGGCCCTTCTTGGCCAAGCCCTTGTCTAGCTCATGCGTGTCGGCACGGAGGAGGCTTTACCGTGCGGCTGGGGACACACGCCCCCCGGTGGTGTGAGGAACAATGACAGGCATGGCAACGTGCCTGCCAAAAAAAATGCCTGGGCTTCCTGGACTGCAGTGGGACGGTGGACATCGCCTGGAACAGCTGGCACTGCTGCTCCCCCCCTCTGGCACACCACAGCTGTGCCTGGGGGTGGGAGCAGGGGGAGCCAGCACTTGTGGGGGGTGGTGGGGAGTTTGGAGCCAGCTGTTGTAGGAGTCTGCGTTCATGATAGATTGACCCGAGCCGCGACGAGCCCCAGTCGTCCCACAATCTTTCGGAGGAGTTGGAACCAGTTGTGCTTTACTACCAATGGAGGGGAGTACCTAAGCCCCTTCCACTTCCACGCACGTCAGCCCCATGATGAGCCGAATCGCCAGCGACCTTGGGCACATAAGTTTGCATTTACGGTGATGTTTGCGGCATGTTTGGCAGCTGTGGCAGAGGGGCAGGAGGAATGGGCATGCCCACGGTTTGTGTTCGCTCGGGCGCGTATCCGTGCGATCGCACCGCTTGATAGCGCCACAGGCATCTTGCACTTTTAAGCATACCATAGGGATGAGCAAATACCTGGTACTGTGGGGGGAAAATCATCCAGAAACATGAGTCTTTTGCCTCCACATTTACAGCCAGCCGTTCCTTAAATAGCGGTGCCCTCCTGGCTTGCAGTTGATGACGGTGACGTTGTCATTCTCGCGTAGCAGTGGCCTATGAGGGACCTGCTGGATTTGGTTGGTTGTGAGCAGGATACCCCCCCCCCCCCCGGCTCTTTTGACTCACAACAGCTTAACTTGCATGGGCAAATATTCCGGGCAAGGCAGCAATGCTTTCTTTATTTAATTTCCTTCTTTCCTTTTCCCTGTTTTTGTATTATCCTCTCTTAATTGTGTTGTAATGTTGTGAGAAATGCTATATATTAAAAAAATGGAATGAATTAAATTGAATTGGGTGCAGGTGGGGAGCATTGGTGGTGGCAGGTTTGTTGTGGCTGCGCGCACGAGTACTCGTTAGCATTTAGATAAGAGTATAAAGGAGCAGGAGGCTGCCGCCAGTGCGGCCCCTTCCAGCTGCGGTCAGTCAGCATAACCTGCGAGGAATGTTTTTATTTACAGCTGCGTGCGGTTGTGTCTTGCAGTGATTAGTTGTTCCACAGTCTGGCTGCTGAATTCCTGGGGAATTTCTATTTATGTGAAAGACTTCAGTTTATCTGTAGCACTGGAATGCCAGGATGCGTGGTGCTGTCACAGCGCCCCTTGTTCTTATCGTAGTCCTGATCCTCCTTGCAGATTGTGAATCCCCACCTTAGTTATCCTTCCATGTTCCTGCTGCACTCGGCCCTTGTTCCTAGCGTTGCGTGTCCTGATCCTCCTTGCGGATTGTGAATCTCCACCTTAGTTATCCTTCCATGTTCCTGCTGCACTCAGCCCTTGTTCCTAGCGTTGCGTGTCCTGATCCTCCTTGCGTATTGTGAATCTCCACCTTAGGTATCCTTCCATGTTCCTGCTGCCCTTGTTCCTAACTTATTAACTTATGGTTGTGAGTTTTTTTTTTTTGCTGCTCCTCCTCCTCCCCCCCCATCCCATCCCACCCCAGCCCAGATCTGTGTAAATGCAGAGGCCGTCCCCTACCGCTAATCTGGCTCAATAACCCATCCTGGTTTCATGCTACCGCTTAGCATCAGTAACTGCCTCGCCCTAGAGCTCTGGTGGGCGGGGTGCGTGGGACTGACTGGGTAATTACACCCCCCACCTGGACAGGAAAAGGGGGGGAGACAAAAAGAAGCCAGTTAATTAAGGCCAGCCTTGCTTTCACCTTGTGAAGTCAATAATTATTTCATCAGCATTGAACTTGGGCCGGAGTCCCCAGCCTGCAGCTTGTACTGTCAGTGGTGACAGAAGCCTTCTTACCTCCTTCGGCTCCCCTGTAAAATTTGGATTTCATGTATCCTGTGTTGTGTATATTTCATGGTTGCCAGTTTGCAGTTTTCATCGTAACTTGGAATTGTATACGACTTCGTTAAAAAGTCCAGATTTCTCGTCGACATACTGAGATCCAAGCAGAATCACAATTCGCCATTTCGGGCCCTTCCATGCTCAAAGCTTCCATCGCGTCTTCCTGCCCATCACTTGCATCTCTGGCTGCCCCCCCACCCCCAACTGGGTGCAGGGGCTCAGCCCTGTAGGGGTTCAGATGAATGCGCCAAGCTGGCTCCTCTGTAGTTCCCAGGCTGGGGACTGTTGGTCTATAACACCTCAAGATTCAAGATTCCTTTTAGTCATGTACAGTTATACTAGTACAACATGCAGTCAAATGTACACCCAGTCATTCCAAAAACTGTGCATAAATATAGAAAATACAGAAGGTATACAGTGTGTACTAGTAGTGAGTGTGCAGTGAGTATGCCTGACTATACAGTCTGCATATATTTAAGTACCGTAATCCGTGTATATTATCGTGCATTGTGCAATTGTGTCCTGTACTGAATCATAGTTCTGAGGCTATTCAGTTAGGCTCAGCAGATAGTTCCATATTATGAGTTCAGTTTGTATTACGACATAGTGTTAAAAGCTAAATTAAGAAGTCTTATGGCCTGAGGACAGAAGTTCCTTTTTAATTTTGGCCATAATGCTCCTAAAACTTGTGCCTGATTTCAGCAGGCGAGACTGCTAGTTACTGGGGTGAGACGAGTGCCTGGCGATCCCTGTTGCTCTGGTGCTGCCTCTCCTGATGTTGGTGTCCTGGAGAGACGGGTGAGCTGATCTGGTGCAGCTTTCTGCCAGACGGATCACTCTCTGCAGGGCTGTACGGTCCTGGGCACAGCTGTTACCAAACCCGAGCAGACTTTGTGACCGCTTAGTGACCCCAAGCGTCCGCAGCTGTCTCGAGTGATAGACACGCTGCCTGGCCTCTTTGGATTGGCCTTTTATATGTCCAGTCCATGGCAGGTCGTCCGAGACGTGAACAGCCAGGTATTTAAAGCCGCTCGTCCCCTCCGCTGCTGTGCCGTTGGTGTTGATGGGGCTGTAGTGCCCCTGCAGCCTCCTGCTGAAGTCCGCCGGCAGCTCCTTAGTTTCGCCGACGTTCAGTAGGTGGCAGATTTCCTGACACCACAAAGCCGAGGTTCTCCACCTCCTTAGTGTAGGCCGTGTCTCATCTGTGTCGGAGATGGAGCCCAGGAGCACTGTCACCAGCAAACTTTACCATGGAGTTTGGAGCTCTGTGCGGCCACGCAGTCATGGGTATAGAGGGCGTGCAGCAGAGGGCTACGTACACAACCTGGGGGCACTTCTGTATAGAGTGTGATAGTGTTAGAAATGCAGCTACCCACTCTCACCGCCTGTCTGCTTTAATAACATGCTTGTCGTCCTCATGCCGGTGGAATCCTTGGGTTGTTGTTAAACACTGACATCAGGGTTTACCTAATTATCACGCCCAGTCCCCTTGGGGGGGGTGTGGCAGCAACTTGTCACTCTTTTTGAGTATCTTTTCTTACGCCTCCTTGGTTAAAACGTCTTTAACCCATGCCGAGGTCTTTTAAATATGGATAGAGTGGGTCCGGAACATTCTGGAGCCAAAGTTGGATGCTTTACATACTGTCCCCGCCTTGTGACTGTGCTCCGTTCCGGCAGACCGGTCGCACTTCGAATAGGCGTATGCTGGAACAGGATAATTGCACGGACTTGCTAGTATGACTGTGATACGTGTGTGAGGATAGGATGCCCGGGCTGTCATGCAGTACAGGTCTTTCCCGCAGCTACCATCATACAGCACTGGCTAGCGTGGCACTGCCAGGCATACGGCAGCCCCAAATTTAGTTTTAACCCTTTTCCCGTGATACTTTCCCCATGTGAAATTTGCCTACCATTTAATGATGCTCTGGGGTCAGATTGACCCCAAACACGGGATAGGGGTTAAACGGGGCTCCTCATTTCCTAAATCTGCGAGTTGTCGTAAGTCGTATAGTCTGTATACTGTATGGTGCAAATTACTGTGTTGCCCAGTGTGTTTATGCCAGAACAGAGCAAGGGCCAGGGCCCTCCATAAACTGAGCACCGGTGACATATTTGTGGTGTTTCATTATCTCTGAAATAGTGTGCGGATTTCAAAGGCTTATATATGTTCCCAAGCCTTCTGCGTTTGCCCTTTAGCAAAAGTGCGCCCCACATTAAATAACACGGCACGGCGGCCATACTGACTTCCTGTTCTTTGTGAATTGGATGTGCTTGATGTAAGCTGGGATTGCTTCCATCCTGGGGGTGATGCCATATCTGTGCCTAAACTCTAAACAGAGCTGGGAAGGAGTCCCCCTCACCCCCGCCTGCCAAGAGCCTCTGTAAACATGCCAGGGAATCAGCCGTCTGGCTAGAACGGGACGTGGCCAAAAGTTGCTTGTGGGGAGGCGTGGGTCTGCCAGATGTCGCGGTGATGTGCGGGGGTCAGGTGGCGGGGGCCGCGGCCGTGCTCTCCGCGGTTTGACTCGCTGGTAAGGAAAGTAGCGAGTAGCGTGCGAGTAAAATGCTGAGCCAGGAACCAATCCCGTGCCAGAAAAAGCCACCTCTGCATTCTGCACAGTCAGGGTTGCGTCCCCTCCTGTGCCCAGCTCCTGTCCCAGCAGCTGTGTAAATGTGCAGGAGCAGGTGACTGTGACGCGGTCGGACCCGCATCAGGTGGCGTGTGGCATCCTGACTCTGCAACCCAGATCTCCAAGCCGGCCCTTGTATTCCTGCCTGAGCTTCTCTGCCTAGATCCTCGTCGACGCTCCCTTATCAGCCATGACTGCTCTCCTCTTCCTCCGGAGCGATAAATCAAACATCTTCTCCCCCCAGTTGAATCTTTCTGAATGTTGAGCGATGCTGTAAGGCAGACAGATGCTTTCCTTCCCAAGTTGCAACAGCGACTTTAATGACAGTTTAAACAACCCCCCCCCATCATCCCTGAAACGTCCCATACCGCCGGAGGTGGCCTCTGGGACCTGATAAGGGGTTCGCGTGAGTGGTGCTGTATGACCGAAGTCGCCGTTTATCGCCGTCGGCTTTGTCTCTGCAACGTGCGCCGGTCTGGGAGGATCCGGACGGCTGCGGAGAGTCTCCCTGTCCGTGGTGTCGCCATCTGCCGATGTTTGCCGCGTTAGCCTTGAGTGGCGGCTACGGCCTCTGAGGCTCATTTCCTGTTCCTCTAAATTAGCGTTTCCCAACCCGGTCCTCAATATTTTTGCTCAGGAGCTGGGAGGGAGCAA
>JAODKL010000364.1:0-11699 GCA_026780765.1 Petrocephalus schoutedeni
CTATCCTGGTGTTAAGAGGAGCTTGGCCACACACTGGGAGGGGCGAGTGGTGAGCAGGTACAGAGCTGAACACGGACCCTTTGCGCAATATTCCCACAAACATTACTGTGCCAATTTTGGATATTGCTCAATTAGTTTGTATACTAGTTCACAAGACAATTAGTTATAAGGGAAGGAATGATATTATAATATTAACAACAATTTCCATATATCATGATATTAACAAACTTACCATTCAATTGCGCATGTGACTCTAGAAAAATGGGAGAGAATCACTTTGGTTAATTACTATACTGTGACTGAAAATGTTTTTTATGATGATTATGAATATTCATGTCTTAAAGTCTAATCAAAATGTGACTCTTTTAAATAACTATAACTAAAGCTGGATGAAATGACATCCATCCATCCATCCATCTTCCAACCCGCTTATCCTGTTCAGGGTCACGGGGGGTCCGGAGCCTATCCCGGAAGCAATGGGCACGAGGCAGGGGGATGAAATGACAAAACATTTAATCCAATTTCTTTTTCATATATCAATCGATATAAATAATAATCACAATATAATTTAAGTCACTATTTATTAATTTCAAGGCTCCATTTATGCTTAAAATTTCCTTAGATTCAGAACATGAAAAGGTGACAAATTCAATGGACTACAAACTGAAATCATACAAAAAAAAATTTGTCATAGCCCAGCTAACAAAATGAAGTCCCCAGTATGTCCTTCGAGTGTTCATGTGAATGTCCCCTTGAAGTTTTTTGTGGAGTCCTTTAAATGATATTAGGACATTGTTATGGGATGTTCCATGAACATTTGGAGAGCGTTCATGATAATTTCTTAAAACTCCTTATTCCTTGTTTTGGTCAGACTATTCAATTATTTACTACAAACTAAATTGAACCCCATCATGACCTCCTATCTGAACAGGGGAAAAACAACACCAGGAATCATTGAACATATTTAATTCAATTCAATTCAATTTTATATAGCGCCTTTCAAAAGAATGCGTGTGTTGGGATACATTACAATATCAATATCTATAGAATAATGCAAAACAAAACAGAACAAAACAGAGAAAATGAAAAGACAAAGAAATGAAAGGAAGAAAGTCAATCTTATTTGTATATTTATTTTAAAAACCATACACATGATCAGTTTGTACCCGCATCCTCTTCATTCTTAGTTGAAGGTATAAGATGCATTTCTTATGTATTTCTAACAGACACTGAAAATATCTGGACACCAGTTCATAGCTGTTCTTGTAAAATCAGTAACATATAGGCCTATATTTATAAGCTAAAACATTGTTTAGAAAAATACAAAATATCCCAGCCTGTCCCCTGCAATAAATAGATCCTACTCCCCGCAAGAAGTAGTCTTTATAAGTTTGAGAGTGATGATTAAGGACACGTCCAAAATCATATTGGTTGAGGAAACAATGGCGGCCCATATTTCCAACAAAGTGAGGTCTGCACCTCCAGGCCATGCTATCCTCACTTTCATGTGTATCAGTCTTTGCCCAGTGCTGTCTTTGTAGTCATTATATCTTAAGTCAATATATCTTGATTTTTTAGCCTGAAAAAGACACATATGTGGTGATTGGTAATTTTTCACTTCCATTTAATTTAAAATTATCTTTAAATTATATGCATTAAGCAACAAAGGACCCCCTTTCCTTGAAGGCATTTAACCATTATTTAAAAGCCACACTCTGGATTTATTGTGGCTAGATTCACTTTCACATTGAAAGTGACCAAAAACAATTTTAATAGTTACCAATCACAGGACGGGATTTGTGACTTATTGGAAAAAGGGAAATTGCCATTGCATATATAAATTACCTAACGAAGAGATGATGGCTTTATTGAGAAAAAAGTAGAACTGTTTTTACATAATTTCCTCAGTCATACACAATATTGCCAAATATATTGGGATACCTGCCTTTACACACACATGAATTTTAATGACATCCCATTCTTGATACATTGGCTTTAACATGAAGTTGGCCCGCACTTTGCAGCTATAACAGCTTCAACTCTTCTAGGACGGCTTTACGGAGTGTGTTTATGGGCATTTTTGACCATTCTTCCAGGAGAGCATTTGTGAGGTCAGGCACTGATGTTGGGCAAGAAGGTCTGGCTCGCAGTACCCGCTCTAATTCATCCCAAAGGTGGGATTCAAACCAGTAACCTTCCAATTCAAGATTCAAGCACTTTATTGTCATTGCGTAACACAATAAGATTACGTTTATGGCAATACCAAGCACAAGCATGGTTCTCTAACCATTATGCCACCACTTACCTCAGTTATGTAACGTTAGCTAACCTTACTCTCACCTCAAAATTATTAGGTAGGTTTATAACATTATTATTGGACTATCGATGTTCAGCTGTAAAGACTGCCACTTCCCTCAAACCTGATTCGTTCCCCACAGCATATAAAGGATCATGCATGTGCATTGTTCTGATAAGTGGTGAGTGAATTCTGACTAACTTGGATCATTAACCCAGATCCGTTTAATAACCTGAGAGCGAGTCTGTAGTCTCCATTAACCCAGATCATTTGGCTCCACGTACTTTTAACACCAGGTGACGTAATTTAAATAGACTCAGATTCTCAGACCAGACTGAATGAGTGGATCAATCACTTCCTCCTCATAGCTCGAGTCGGACTTGTTGACTCAAAGGACTGGTTAACTCAGACCTTTTTAGTGAGTGACTCAGAAGAACCCCAGTCCGTAAAATGATCCGAGTTTATCATTACTAGTATTGATTCCCAGAATGCCTAGAATCATGACTGGCATGGTTTTAACTGAATCATTAACTATAATATATATAACACCAGGGTCATTAACAGATGATTATGAAACCCATTACTTCAAGCCATCATGTAGATCATGTGTCTTAACTTTTTTTCTCCAGCAAGCTGAGGATCTTCATATTTCCTGGTGATCATCATATCATCATATAATTTTCCAAAATTTACCAGGAACAAAAAAACTATCAATTTAATAAATACAAATGTAATAAAAAAAAATGTTACTTAATCCAACAAACTGTTGCAGCTTAAATTCTCTATCTGGATGTTCTCTGATACTGTCTACACATTATATGAGGGACTATATTGTGATGGTGCTGAACTTCCGGTTAACTTGAAGGTAACTAATCATAAATTCCATCCATCCATCTTCCAACCCGCTTATCCGAACAGGGTCGTGGGGGGTCCGGAGCCTATCCCGGAAGCTACGGGCACGAGGTGGGGAACAACCCAGGATGGGGGGGCCAGCCCATCGCTGGGCACACTCACACACCATTCACACATACACAGGGACACCTACAGGCAATCGAGTAATGCCAATCAGCCTCAGCATGTCTTTGGACTGTGGGGGGAAACTGGAGTACCCAGAGGAAACCCCACAACGGCCGGGGGAGAACATGCAAACTCCACACACTTGGAACTGGGCAGGATTCAAACCCAGGTCCCAGAGGTGTGAGGCAACAGTGCTAACCACCATACCACCAAGCCACCCCTTAATCACAAATTATAAAAGAAATTATAAACTTGTTAATACTTCATAACTGGTGAGTATTAATTAGCTTTAGCAGGGAGGTCACACTTTCTGATAGCTGCCGTCATATGTTGTGACCTCATAAAATTGCAGAAAAAAAACTGTGAGATAGCAGTTAAACAGACTGCAGGTGACTTATCATGAACAGATGTTATCATCCTGTGTTGGTTTCATAACTGTGGTGTACCAATCAACATCAGCAGAGAGGTCACACTTTCTGATTGTTGCCGTCATATGTTGTGTCATAAAATTCCAGAAAAAAAACAGTGAGATAGCGGTCAAAAAGACTTCAGGTGACTTATCATGAACAGTTTTTATCATCCTGTAAAGATTTCGTAATTGGGGTGTGTAGGTCAGCTCTAGTGGTGACTTCTTCCGACTTCTGACATTAGATTTTGTGACCCCTACTTTCCAAAAAGCAACAATACATCATTCAAAATGTGTTGTCCTGTTCCCATGTTTACACATTATATCGAGTTCACAGTACACAGCAACACTATGTTTACATGTCGGACTTTAAACTGCAAAAAGTACCACCCCACCAAGGACATTTTAAAACACTACATATGATTGGTTTGAATTACATTCTTTGGTGTAATATGATAGGCTGATGATTGCTATTAAGTATTGTTCCATATCGACAGTTTATTGAAGTTTCTCATTTTCTTATTGCCTAAATTTTATATGGCAGTAAGTCATATATTGCTTATATTGCTCAACCCTAACATTATAACCTTTAAAATGGACATGTCAGTCCAGTTTAAACAAATAAACGCGAAGGTGACTCTCCCATACCCGCTGTCAACACAATTCATGTTTCTATACAAAACCTGGAGTAATACCTGTCACTTTAGTGCCTACAGGCTTTGCTTTTTGCACACACTTAAGCAGCCTGAAACACAGTGAAGGCAGAGCACACGGAACCCTCACATTTGTCTGTGAAACTTAAGCTTAATTATGGACCTTAATCATTAATCATTGTGACTATGGTGCCCTCATAGGCTCAGCTATGTGCTGTTTTAGTCGAGAAGCCTGGCTGGCTGGATTGTAGCAGTACTGAGATGGACACTGGGTGCCTCTAGGATCACTACCATATACATCTGCTGCTAAAATGGCTCAGCTGTTGGTGGTCTAAAGGTATTCCCTTCTTTATGCCGAGTCACGGATCTTTCTTGTACTGCAAAAATGCCAACTAACAAGACATGAAACTGACATTTCCTGTATTTCCGGATGATCTGGAAGTTGCCTGAATCACTTTACCATGACTACAAAGTAAGTTACGGTAAAGTGATAGAACATTTGTCTAAAGACATATAGGTCATAAAGATTTTGTGTGTTTATTTTCTTCAATAGCTTAGATGGGAGGATGTGGTAAGACGCAACGCTGCTGCATAGTGTGAAACTTTTGGTCCAAAGACAGCCTAAGCCTATGTATGCATGATAATGCATAGACAAGGGCATGTGGTAGTATGTTCAGAATAAGGACACCACTCTGCCTGGTGTTCTGGACCACATACAAACAGAATGCTGAGACTCATGAATAGTGTAATATGTTGCAGTTGCATAACACTGTGTTATTCAAAATTTTAAGATTTTACCTGTTTCCTATTCTATTATGAAATTATTCACTTTAACAAGTGTTATGTATAAATTTGTAGTATTTTTAGATTATTCATAAAACTAGATGGGGATAAGCCATTTAAATGTATTTTATATACGTTCATTTGTACTATTATCAGTGCCAATTTATACAATTCTGAAAAACTTTTGTTCTAAAACAGTAAAAAAATTAAGTGCATGATGATGCATTAACAACAGCAGAGGCAAGTGTAAAAGAAGCTTTTACAACTATTTACTCATATTAAAGCTCACAACAGATTTCAAAGCTTTTTTCCATTCATAGTTGCATGGTTGCATTATTAACATTATTTAAGGATCAGCAACACTGAATCACAAATGCCCAGCTGTTCTGAATACACAGCACTTACCTCTGTATAGACTTAGCACTGTCACAAGAAGCACACAGGTCCTAAATGCCATTGCGTCAAGCAGAGACTCCAGTCAGTCTTGTTTTAATGTTTCTCCTTATTTCTTCTGGCAATTTATACTGTGTACAAATCCAACTAAACAGACATATTTGGGGGCAGAGTGCGGCTCAGTGACCGGAAGGTCACCAGTTTAAGCCCAGCCTCGGCACGTCTGTGGCCCTTAACCCCCGGCTCCCTGGGCACACCTCAAGGTTGCTGCCCTTCATGGCCAAGGGGGAGGTGAGAAGAAGACAATTTCAATAAAGTATCTCAATATATATATGTATATATATATATATATATATATATATATATATATCTTTAAAAATAACAATTCTCATCCGTTTCCATGTTCCGCATCATCACTTTCTGCAGGCAACCATGTGATTTTTTCCTGTCACTGCACACGAATGTCTAAAATGTTAATATAGCCCCTAGTACACAATTTAAAAGTTCAAATTGTAATGAATATTTTTGCTTTGCCATCTAATTATCTCTTTTCATTTTGAGTATTCATGATTCTTTTGTTTAATACATTTTACATAATACAAAATTTTAACATACGGTTCATTTAAAAAAAAATCTTACCATTCCAAAAATAATTAGCAGCTACAAGGTTCCAGCACCCAGTACCAGTTAATGTCATCCTGTCATGCCCAGCAGGACATAGGAAGTGAAAACAAGTTAGGTAGAGGAATGGCAGGGATCTTTATTAAACATAAAGGAACCAAACTGAAAACATCAAGTATCAGGAGGGATCCAAACTGGGAAAACAGCGAAGGGCAATGAGAGGAGGGGATCAAAGGGGTCGAACAATATCAAGAGACAGGCAGAACACTGGACCAGAAAGGGCATGACAAGACATCTGAGAACAGAACCACTAGAGAACAGAAGGGGCAAAGACCCTGGGCAGGACAGGGAATGATGGGACAAAACACCAGATGGACACCAACACAACATATGGGGTCGATACAGGACACCACGAGGGCACGAAAACAGACGAGGGATGGCAATGAGAACCACCAGCATGACATACACAGCGAAGGATTACTGGGGACACAAAACAGGCACAAGACATAACTAATAGCACAGAACAAGTCTGGGCAGGAATAGGGACATCAGGGAAGATGATCAACAGAGCAGAACATATTCCAGGACAGGGCAGACAGGTGAAGGGACAACGAGGACAGGAACAAAGACAGCAGAAACAGTTTGGGAGCCCTCGTCTCCTTTCTCCACCATTGCTGCTCCTATTAAACTCTTTGTTAAGTTTGTCCATACCATTTAAATGGACAGATGAACGCCAACATGCTTTTGAAAGCATCAAGGCTATTTTGTATCAATCAAAATTAAATTAGATGTCAGTGATGTTGCCATTTCAGCTGTCCTTTCACAAAAAGATCAAGATAGTGTGGATCATCCTATATGTTATTGTTCATGGAAATTAAATACACAGCAAAATAATTATTGAACTATCGAAAAGGAAACCCTTGCATGATTTGCCGCTCTTCGACATTTTGATATTTATGTTAATGCCAGTTCTTTTCCAGTTGCTGTACTGATGTTCTGCAAGTGACGTAGAGACTGACGTCATATCAACGCCTGGTTACTGTGTTGTGAGGATCTATTTTTGTCATTTTTTATCGCCTTTATTTCAATGTGTTACGCTTAGGATGTGTTACGATTTGAGGTTGTTGTATTCGTCCACCATGTACGGAAGAAAGGTGATGGTGCTTATGACTTAGAGCAGGGCTGCCCAACCCTGCTCCTGTAGACCTACCACCCTGGCCCCTCAGAAGCATCTCAATTAGAGTCAGCTATGTTGAAGCAAAGCTGACTCTAATACTGAGACGCTTCTGAAGGGCCTGATTATCAGCATCAGGTGTGTTAAATTAGGGCCACATCTAAGATCTGCAGGGTGGTAGATCTCCAGGAGCAGGGTTGCCCAGCCCTGACTTAGAGTGATAAATAAACGGTTAAAGATACGTAGCTGTGTTTGCCTCCTCAACCCCCATGGTGTGAGAAGTGGAATTACGGCGAAGTTTAACCCTTCGGAAACTTTTGAGTTTAGCCATTCTGAACGCTGGCCGGAATGGAAACTGCATTTTTCCCGCTATAGGATCGCGACCCCTAAACAAAGAAGATGTGCAGGTCTGTATGCTCCTCTGTGCACTCGGAGAAGAGCCAGAACAAATATATAAAACATTCACTTTTGAATCGGATGAAGACGAGACTTACAAGACTATGCTAGTTAGACAGCTATCTGCAAAACTCAAGTTCTAAACAGAATGGAAATTTTAGTAGGTTCCGATGTAAGAGATTCGGAGGAAGCCACGGAAAAGAGGATCGTCCTGCGAAGAATGCAGAATGCCTTGAATGCAATAAGAAGGGCCGCTTCGCAATAGTCTGTCGCACGCGAGAAGAGAATGACGTATGATGTCACTAGATGGCGCCGTTGCAACACATTTCTTAGGAGAACTGAGGCAAATGGTTGAAAGTAACAAGGAATGGACAGTTTTACTCCCTATACATAGAATGGAGGTGGAGTTTAAGATTGATACCGCTGGGAATGGTCCACTATCTCTGCTGGTATGTTCCACACTTGTCAGAGGTCACGCAGCCACTCAGTGACCTGTGGAGGCAAGAGACAGCATGGACCTGGGGTCCTGCACAGCTTCAAGCTTTCAGGTCCGTGAAGCGTTTAATCACAAAAGTGCCTGTGTTTGCATTCTATGAGGTCACTAGACCCACTATAGTGAGTGCGGACACCAGTAGCTATGACTTGGGTGGAGTCCTCCTACAGCACCATGATGGAGTGCTAAAGCCACTTGCTTACGGTTCAAAGAGTCCTAACTGATGCTGAAAAATGTCATGCCCAAATTGAAAAAGACTGTCTTGCTGCTGTGTGGGTCTGAGAAAAATTCTCAAGATTCCTTTATGGCAGGGGAGTTGCAGCGAAAACCTGCACACACAATGGCCCTTTGCGAAAAAGATCGGACACTCTTGCTTTATCGTCTAGAGAGCTTTACCCTCCAAACCGACCACAAACCTTTGGTTCCGCTAATCAATGCTAAAGATCTTGATCCAGTTCCACTGAGATGTCAAATGCTGCTCCTGCGAATGATGCGCTATAACCCTGTAGCGGTATTTCTGCCAGGTAAGCAACTGGTGGTGGCCGACACGCTCTCAAGACATCCTCAAGCGGTCGTCACTGCGGAAGTATGCGAGCTGATAGAGGTAGAAGCCCGTGAAGAAGCTGTATGCAGCGCGAGGCCTATTTCATCCAGGGACGGCCAGTGACCCCAGCTGACCAAACAGGGAACCCTACCGACCGAAGGAGTAGGACCGGGGCCAATCCTGACAGTTATTCTTAGACACATTTGAACATGTAACGTTGTGTCATTGTGCTGCTGACGTGATTGTATGAGTCTTTGTTCTCTTTGGACCTCAACCAATGGTGGGGATTCAAACGGTGATTCAAGTCAGAAATAACTGAGCAGGTGTATTAGCATTTTAATGTAAACACAGGCAGTGAGCTTCGTGTGGTGACTTTTGTTAGGCATGTTGGGGAGTTTACCGCATATGAATATTTATGGAGGTTGAAGATTAAGACACTAAAGCAGGATATCAGTCTGTGATGTTACTACTTGAAAAAGTATTTACCCCCTTCCTTGCTTCTTTTGTTTTTGTATATTTGTCACAGTCAATTGTTTCAGATTTTTAAAGAACAAATATAAGACAAATACACTTTAATAAACACAAAATACAGGGTCGGCAGAGGTACTTCACCACTGGGCCTTTGAGCAAAGCCCTTACCTGCCAGCTCCCCCGGCCCCGACTGACCCTGCCCCCCAATGCAGAATGTATAACATGACACTGTATAAAAGTGTCCTGTTACATGTGGTGTAAGGCTAACACAGTATTGCTCAATCAGGATGTCACAGTTGTTACTGCTAAAGGCGACACAACCAGTTATTCAGTTTTGGAGGAAATTATTTATTCAAATGGGTGATATAGATGATGAATAACCATTTCCTTCAGTAAATAGTATGGCAATTGAATACCCGTGTTTTGTGTTTCCTCATGTTCCTTGTCTTACATTTTGCATAAAGTTCTGAAACCATTTGGTGCAACAAACCTACAAAAAACCTGGGCAAATATTTTTTCACATTTTCTTTTCTCTATCTACCTCCATCTTTCTGTTATCTTTTATCATGGTATTGCTATCTGTCTTTCTGAGCACTTGGTACATAAGCAGGACTGTGACGCTACCATGTGCGAAAAGCAAAATGACAGGAATGTGTCGCTGAATCTGAAAGACGTACGTTCACGTACGTTCATAGTGCCGCAGGAAAAAAAAAACACTTTTCCCCCAATGTTTCCGATTGTGAGTGTGTCTATGTACCTTGTTCCGTGAGAGGGGATGGTATATTTTAATAACTCAGCTAATAACTCAACTCAGTTCACAGGTTTTACTTCTGCTTTTCTAACTTTATTGTCCTTAATCTGAAATGTTCTTACAACCTTTCCCATAGACCAGTCATTTCTGTGTGTGAGGGCATCTTTCAATAACACAACATCACCAACTTTTATGTTTGGGTTATCACCAATCCATTTTCTCCTATATTGTAGTGTTGAAAGATATTCACTTTCCCACTGTTTCCAAGAAGAGTCTGCCAAGCACTGTACTCGCTTCCATTGCTTTGAGTAGAGGTCTGGAGGTGCAAAGCTTCCTGTTGGTGCAGATAATGTATTGACCTTTTGGGTGAGGAGCATTGCTGGAGTGAGAAGGTTTGGTTTGTCTGGATCTGTTGAGACTGGTACAAGTGGTCTTGCATTCATTATTGCCATTACTTCTGCCATGAATGTACTTAACACTTCATGTGTGAGTGGGACACGCACGGCTTTCAACAGAATTCCATCTAGGATGCGCCTCGCCACTCCAAAAAGTCTCTCCCACGATCCACCCATGTGTGAGGAGTGTGGGGAATTGAACAGCCACGCGCATCCTTTCTCCTGCAGGTAAGAGTTCAGTTCTGTGTCCTTGTGATCAATTTGCAACTCCTTGCATGCCCCAATAAAATTTGCTCCTCTATCAGAGCGAAGTATTTGAGCAGGTCCACGCATGCAGAAAAATCTCCTTAGCGCATTGATGAAGCTGGATGCTGACATTGATTCGATGAGCTCAATGTGCACAGCTCTCGTGGACATGCAGCC
Organism: Petrocephalus schoutedeni; assembly: GCA_026780765.1. NCBI lineage: Eukaryota > Metazoa > Chordata > Actinopteri > Osteoglossiformes > Mormyridae > Petrocephalus > Petrocephalus schoutedeni. The sequence goes on from JAODKL010000364.1 coordinate 10,817, forward strand.
CGGCGTTTACTGTCTGCACTTCCTCCGTGTAGCACTGGAATGAAATGCCATGCTTCCTAAGAATGGAGCCAAGTGGGAGCAAATACAGAGAAAAGAGAAGGGGGGCTAAAACTGAGCCCTGTGGCACCCCATATAAGAGAGGAGGAGAGGACGACACACACCAAGAAAGTTTGGTGTGCCAGGTAGGATCAAAACCACTCAATGAAACCCCTGATGCCCACCCACTGCTCCAAACGAGAAAGTAAAATTTCATGATCCACTGTGTTGAATGCAGCAGCTAAATCTAAGAGGACAAGAACAGCAGAGTCACTGGAATCTGTAGCTAAAACAATCAATCGATTAATTAATCAATTAAAAACAATTAAATAAGCTGATTCAGTGGTGTTTAGAGTTTTAAAATCTGACTGAAAACTTCTAAAATATTATCATTTTCCAATAAAGCAATTAATCGACTGTAAACAATCTTCTCAATGACAGAAGGTTGACAATGACAATGATTTGGAAATAGGTCTACAGTTTTCGAGAACTGTGGGATCTAAAGCAGGGGCCGTATGCATAAAAATTCTTAAGAATGGTCTTAAGATTGGTCATACACTTTGACTTAAGAGTAAAAAAATTCTTAGCAAAAAGTAGGATCCAAAAGTGTTGTATAAAGATGCTAAAAGTAACTTTCAGCAAAGTCTAAGCCCAATGGTGGTGCGTTCCAGTTACCTCGTAAGTCGTAACTCGTAACTGGGAATGACGTCACACACAAGTTCACGGCGTTCCAGTAGAACAAGTCGGAAAACCGTTTAGCGATGCCGGGGACAGTACCAAATCACGAGAAATCCCAATATCACAGTATTTTGTGCAGAAAAACACCCTAGCAACATGTCCACAGGTA
>JAODKL010000365.1:0-11673 GCA_026780765.1 Petrocephalus schoutedeni
TTACAGTGGCTGACCTCTGCCTTTTAGATCTTTGAGCGGTGAAATACTTTACAGCACCAGATGCAAGAGTGCCACTAAGCAGGGGTCTGTACCCCTAACCCCTCTATTGGCCAGGACCCCGACCCCTCTGTTGGCCTGGACCCCGGTCCCTCTGTTGGCCTGGACCCCGACCCCTCTGTTGGTCTGGACCCCTAAACCCTCTGTTGGCCAGGACCCCGATCCCATCCCATTGCTGTCGCCACTGCCACTCCGGAGTGGTAATTTTGAGGCTTTAAGAGACCTAACAAAATATAGAAAAAGATGGCAAATAGTAGAGAACAAAAATGATGGAAAGAAAAAAAATACATGAAAGCAAAAATAGGAATAAAAAAGCATATGAAGCATTAAATAAATAAATTATCAAAAAATGATCATCTGCCTGTAGCCAGAATTCCATTGTTTCACATTTTGTAAGTAATGGGAGCTGATGGGGGACCCTTCTTACCGGCCAGTTACATTAGGTCCTCGTACCCTGTTGCTTTACTGCTCTGCATTCCTTGAACAAACCCAAATACTCTCCTGTTGTTACGACTGCCCAGCGCTGTCCATCAGTGTAGTTAACAGGCCACCCCGCCCACCTGCCTTTCCCTAACGAAGTATAGCCACTTAAGCATTTTTAATGGTGCAGCCATTAGCACAGTCACTAAGAAGGTGCCTTTAGACACGCTTCGCTTCATGGGATGCAGTCAGGGGGATGTTTGCCGAGTTTTTCACTGTAGTTTACACTGTTTATACTTCCCATTCATTTATATTTTTACACTTTCGTTATAACAATTGCAATAGGTAAATAATGCCATTTAAAAGTTTATAAAATACAATAATACTATATGTATATAGTACAATAATACTTTACTATGTATTTAATAGGGTATATATATATATATATATATATATATATATATATATATATATATATCTAATAATATTTTTTAAGCAATACAATTAAAAAATAAGATTTGTTAAATTCTTAAATTTAAATTCTTCTAAATTCTAACCAAGAATACATCACCATGTATTACTGTATATAAATGTATACTTTTTTATGTATACATTTATGTATGTCACTTTTATGTTTTGAAACTGTAAAATTGCATGTTAATTATGTAACATATGGTCATGATTTTATTTTTATTGCTAACCTTTTCTGGATTTAAAGCAAATGGATTTTTGGAGCAAACTTTAATGACACATGCCTGCAGAATTTAGCTTCACTGTTAGATAATAGTTTGAAGGGATATTAGTTCTTTAAAAGTGTTTCATATTCCTGGCTGATGCCGCAATCAAAACAGCAGAAGTTTGTGTTAAGTTTAGCCATCTGTCCTGCATACACCAGCTCTCCAGACTCGGTTTAACCAATGACTAAAGGCTCAGTCAAAATGATCAAAAAGCTTAGTGAGAGCCAGTTGAGGGAGCAGTTTATTGCACACAGGAAGACACTGTGTCTGCCGGATTGAGAGGGATACTGTCCCAGCTAGTCCCATATTGTCAGCTTAGTAGCTTTTCTGATTGTCAGGAGAAATTTTATGGGATTTTTGACAGGTGTAAAAATAATTTTCAAACCAAAAACAAGTTCCACATGAAAACAAACTACAGTGAAAACACTCTCATGTAGGTGCCTGGGTTTGAGGGAATCGAAGAGAAAAGCCTCACTGTGAGGTGCATTGTCAAGTGGGACCTCCTACTGGCTGATGGTCCGCTTCTGACTGAGTTCAGTACAGATGCATAAGCAGGCGCTAACAGTTTTCAGGACGTGCTGAAGAACCAAGTCGTCTCTGTCACCTTCAAGCACCCTTCAGAAGCCTCAGAAGCGCCTGAAAGCTTATGCCGTACTTAACTGCTGTGGTTGCACACTTCCTTGTCAATTAAAGGCCATCACCCTGCCTGTCATATTTCTCATGCACCGAGGCAAGCGGCCCTTATTAATATTTACAGTGCGAGTAATTACAATAGTAATTCAGATGTAAAAACAGACTCCAAATGTACAGCAGCCATTAAAACACTCCATAGCTATGCTAGACCAAAGTATATTATATACGTTTGAGTAATTAATTTACAATACATTGCAGTATTTATACTGTCTCTCTCTCTTTTTTTCTCTCTCTCGAGCGCTCCAATCTTAACCCAAGCCCTGCCGTGGCTCTGGAATGCTAACAAGCAAAGCACGGACTCTGCATTCCTGAATTATCCGCGCACTTGAAGGGATGCGGGCGATCAGGGATGCAGGCTGGGGCACCACATCCCTGCTCACCTGCCGTAGCCCATCTGACAGCCGCCTGCGCAGACACTCATACCTGCTGCTCTCAATTAGGCTCATCTAACATGGGGGTACGGCGTGGACGTCTGAAACAGCGACCCGAAACAGCAGGTCGAATGCAAATATCCGGGCATGTTGTGTGGACTGTTTTTGCCTTTTGCTTACCCATAGAAATATCATGCCAGCGCTAAATAATTATCTCTGTTTGCAGGGAAATTTAATTGATTGTTAAAATTATATTTTCTTGTTTCATAAGACCTATAATTAAAATAATTTGCCAAGCAAAGGCTTTTAACAAATGCATTCAATCACGCTGCAATTACTGGGAGCCCTCGTACCATATGTCGGGCCAAAGATTTCAGTGACCCTTTTGTAAAAATTGTAGATTTTATAATGCAGCCTTTAATAATATATAATTAATATATAATTATATTTGTATTTTAAGATAATCAGGTGTGTATGTGTGTGTTTGTATTTGTAGTTGTTCCTACTGTAACTACAATAATCCTGAAAATTCAGCAATGTTGAAGCGGCTGTGAAGTTTCTCTCTGACGCTGACAAGAGAATGGCTGGCATCTGACTGCCCTTGTTCTTTTAATTACATCTTGCTGGTTTACAGCTCCACTGAATTTTAATTACCCAACTTGTTAATTTTCAGAAGCATATCAGCTTCATATTGTGAAGTAATTTGAGGGTTCTCGAGTGAATAGAATTGTACATAATAGTTTGTGGTGCATCTGCTGGTCGTCCCCTAAGTAACCTCCTTGCAGGAATGCATGGACATGCGCATGGCAACCTAAGCCAGCGAAGAATGCATGGTGCTCTTTCCCCTGCATCACACTGATGCAGTCTTGCTGCAATGCACTGACACTTCTGTAAGTGTAGTTGTTACCATTTTCTCTAGCTGTTACTATTAATACATGCCTGCATGAAGCTTTCTGGGTCTTCCAGGTTTCCGTCCTGCTCAAAGTGAAAATACTTGTGCCATAATTTCTAATACATGGATATGTATTTCATTATGTCCGCCGACATTCTTTGACAGTCACCCTGTGCGGCTTTCCCTCAACTGGGCAGTACTGGGTTTTAAATATAACCAAACGTCTTCTTAACTGATTGAAACAAATTATGGGTTTCTTTTATTTTTCATCCAGAACATGTCAAAGGGGAAATATGGAAGGGTGTTAGCAAGCCGCACTCCAGTCATTAAACCGGAGTGGCGGGAACCTGTTTCAATACGGCAGATTTTTGTAAAGGAGTTTTGTTTACCATTTCAAATGCAAATGTCTCCTACCTATGTATAGCGCTTTTATATTTTTGTTGACGTCTACAGCATTTTTGTCTAAATTTTTTGTTGTATAATTAATAATATATATTATCATAATATAATAATATTCACTTATATTGTTATACAATTTCTTGTGCTTTCATTAGCACAATAAAAAGCAGACATATCAGCTGTAAAGTCCCATACACATGTATCTGTAGTTAATTATTAAATAAGTCATTGATTGCTCGATGGCGGCACTCGGTGCTTATCAAGGGTGGCATGCCGGGTTCTGGCCCTGTGTGTGGGCAGCATGTTTGACTTGGACCCATGTGTCAAACCATTTTACCAGGGTAACATCTCTGGCTGCCCTTGGCACTGACTCAGCTACTGGCCACACCAACTACAGTCAAAGCCGTTTTTCTCAAAGAGCAGGTGTTCTGTCATTATCACACAATTTTGTATCTATGTCTTATCACACTGCCTTCTTTTGGGGCCAGGTGATTGTCACAGTCTCCTTATATCTTTCTGGAACTTTCCGGACGACATTGTGTAATGCAGCAGATATAAACAGCCGTTGCAGTTATGGGGGCTGTGGACAGAGCAGCCTGATGCACTCACCATGTTTATCAGGTGCACTGACCCCAGTTAGGTGATGTTCTGGATATAAAATCCCATTTGTTCTCCAGAGGTGTATCTGCCCAGATACACGGAAAGGCAGAAGCATAGACACCAAAAGCTCAAGTGGGGAGGCAGATCCCAAAAATGGGGCTCTGCTCCGGCCTGATGCGCCTATGTCGGTGGGAGGTGTGCGGTTCCTGGGTCCATACAGTTATGTTTGTAGTCTGTAAGACAGGCAGCCAGGGGAATCAGGGGCCATGAAGGTCACACCGTCGGGCCGACACAGGTCACTCTGGCAGAAGCCGCTCTCATGACTGAGCTGCATGCCATTATTACGACCATAACGAGGGTTTTCATGCTCCCCCGTGCCCATCGACACCCCCGCCATCTATCACGCAAGATCCCTGCCACAGCAGTCTCGTTTGCCAGCTAACCAACTCCCCCCCCCCCGGCCCCCCCATTTCTGCTGACTGCCACGTACCAGCGTAGAGCCACTGCTTGTAAAACCTTCATCTTTACCGTAAAATTTACTGCCGCAATAGTTCCAGTGATAATAGTATAACATCCGCGCTGAAAAGGAAAACAATAATAAGAGCACAACTGTTTGCAGATTGGCCGAAAAGGGCTAATGACGCCCCTCACATAACGCGCTTGCCTGGTCAGAGCAGGGCGTCAGCACACACGTGTTTCCATAGCACCGAGGCCACAAGTATGCCAGAAGCTCCAGCTGGTGACTGTGTTTGAGTGTGCGATCACATGTGGTGAAGTGCCACACGCCGTGCTAGACTCAGGTACCCAGCTCCCTAACAGCACACCCCAATGCGGCGTCCCACTGCATCCCTCTGCGCTTTCCCTCATCCCCAGCATCCACACCCCCCCACCCCCCCGGCCGCACTGCGCTCCAGTGCAGGCCCTCATGTGGGGAACTCCGTGACTAAATGTGGCCTGTGAGTGGTGCCGCCGGTGTCCCGGGCCCCGGTCCGGTGGCTTTGCCCGTCTCAGCACCGTGCCGCAGTCAGCATTGTTGCATATTTAATGTCCTGATGAGCGCTTCCACCTGCTGACACAGGCAAAGTGACAGAACAATACACCCACCCCCTCCCCCTCCTGCCCGGAACAACATCATCAATCCAGCCCCTCACGCTGCCTCCCCCCCTAACATGCACATCTCCCGTTCCTCTCTCCCCTCTTCGCCTGGCCCCCGCTGGAGCCTTGTCCCTTTCCCTCTCTCCATCCCTTTCAGGCCGTCTTTCCCTCTTGCTTCCCTGCATCCTCTGTCTGTCTCCCTCTTTTTAGATCCCCCCCCCCCTTTCTCCCCCGGCTTTCCTGCCCATCCTTCAGTGGGGAATATGGGTTTATTAGGAGGCCATCCTGAGCGTTCCGGTCCTCGGTAATCACAGATAAGTTCCTCCCGCCGCTGGTCCTCTTTGCTGTCCTCTCCTGGCTGATTTGAAGTCATCATCACTGTCCTATTCAATGTGTGTTTAGCCGGAAGTTTCTCTTGAATATTTTAACTGTAGTGTCCCTCCTTAGGTTGGAGCATCAGGGCTGATTTTGATCTTATCTGTAGGGGCTACATCCGGATGCTTAACTACCCATTAAATTGGCCACTGTTAAAATCCTGTAGTCTGGTGCTTTATTTTATTAGCGATCACATGTCCAGCGGGCAGTTCAGGCTGCGCGGGTGAGCGAGCACGAGGCCAAAAAATGCACAGACTCAGCCGCACTGAGGTGATGCTTCGCAATCAGAGAAATAGACGTGATTCAGTGGAGGAGCAGGGGGGGCTGCCTGTGGTCTGCAGCCCCTCATTTCCGCATCACTCTCCGTCCCCCCGTCATGCACGCCCCTCTCTCCGCCTATGCGTGCCCCTTTCTCCGCCTATGTGCCCTAGTCTGATTCTGACAGAATGCGCTGGGTCTCCCCCTACCTGGGATACATACTTCTTTACATTCCATAGTTGCCCTTGTTCATATGGGTATATAAAGAAGTATGTCTCCCAAGCAGGAGCTGTCACTGCACTTTGCCTGCGCCTCCAGCTCAGGGCCCTGGCCCCCCACAACCCGTGTCCCCATACCCATTATTGGGTGACGGGATGATCCCCACCTCGGGCCTGCTCCAAATCTCATTGATTAATCAATATTTAGATAAACAGCCATTACATGCAAGTTTCTGCGTCATTGTTGCAGATACGTGTTAATTTCCTTAAACAATTCCGTACATCGGAAAGACTTGCAGGGACGGAAACATTAACGACCCATAAAATCTTGTTATAACCTTATGGTCCTTAAAGCGGCACTCAAAGTCAGACAGCGGTACAAAGGTTCCGAGGTTTTCGCACACTTCACAAACTTTTGCCACGGCACCCTATCGTTAAAATCTTTTAAAAAATCCGCAGATAATAATAATTATTTGTATTAAAATAAAATAAATAGAAATAAATGATATGAACAAATTGAAATGCACAGTTATTCATGAATTGCATTAGCTTTACCTTGTGCATCTGGCTTGTTTAAAAATACTCCCTTGGAGTTACCTCCTCACACACTTTGGCAGTTATGTTAGTCCTCAGATTCCGCAGATGAATTTGCCAGGCCCCTGTGCTCTGTCTGATGGAGGATGTCTTTCACACAAGTTACACTGACCAACCCGGCATTCACCTTGAGTGTTGAGCTAAAGGTGCAGCAGCAACAGAGGAGGACAGGAAAGATTGACGCTCACCCAGCTGATTGCCATCCGCGTCGCTCCTAAATTCTTCTGAGGGACCAACAGCGCGGAGAAATAAGGCTTTGCAGAGGGAAAACACCTCTGTTCTTTCCTTTTCCTTTAATCACTCAGGTTGACTGCAGTCGCTCTCGATGGGTCCCGTTCTCTTTCTCTCTCTCTCTCTCTCTCTCTCCCTCCCTCTCTCTCTCACTCTCTCTCTCTTTCAGCCCTCTCACTTGTTCTCTCTCTCTCTCGCAAAAAAAAAAAAAAACTTTTAGTCCAAAGTAGAGCTGTTCCAGTTCTCCTGGCCCCCAGGTCTGGCCAATGCAATAGGAGGCATGGAAGCCTCTCTCGTTTGCTGTCCCTCCACCCTCCTGTCTCCCACTGTCTCCTGTCTCTCTGTATTTTCAGATGCCTCTCTCTCCTCCCTGCTACCCCTCCTTCTCCCAGTGCTCTTTTATCAGGTAGCCAGAGATGAGCTGAACGGACGTTGAATGGACAGCTGTCAGACAAGAATACATGGAACAGACAAGACTGGCTGATTTATTCTGTATCTTTTGGGCGAAGCTTCTGCATGATGTATATGATATCCAATTGTCTCCTAGCATCAGTGTGAAGGCACTCCACCACCCCCCACCTTTTATTGGGCCCAAAGCCTCCCCCCCCACTTCCTCTCCCAATAGGTCAATACCAATTTATAGGCAAATGTGCAGTGGCTGACTCATGTTTTTAATTAATTTGGCTGAACTGTCTCATGTCGAGCCTTTAATGAACGGAGTGAGGGGTTTAGGTAAGCGAGTCAAATGGCTGGCATCCCACAAAGATCGCAGCACCAGCACCTTGCTGGGTCTCCCCAAAGGACAGTTTAGCCCTGAATTCTGCTGCTATTTCGAGGGTCTTTCTAGTACGGAACTTCAGGCTCTTCTATGACAAAGAGCACTACCAAGGGAGACCTGAGCAGCCACGGACGCAGAGATGATCACGCAAACTGTTATGTGGCTCGTTTAGCTGCTTGGCCTTGATGGCCCATGGAACCCAAAACGATGCCAGATTCATGAGAGTCTTGTACTTGCCTTTGGGCCCCCGGCCTGATGCTTTTACCTCGGGGTGAAAGCCAAATACGGAGCTCGCCCGATGGGACGAATGCACAGGGGAAGCCAGGGGGGGGTGTTGGCCGTCAAGGCTAACGCAGTTTTTCAAATGAGGTGGAAATGCGACACAGATGCGACAACAAGCCCATTGCAAGAGAGGAGGAGCAGAGAAGAAAGGGAGGTAGAGAGAGAGGAGTAGAGGGAGAGGATGAGGTCTTCTGCATTGTGTAATATGCACGGGCGCGTTAATATCAGTTACAAGATAACCGCAGGAGACGTAAAAAAAAGAAGAAGAAAAAACAAAATTTCAGCACCAGTCTTTCTTGTTAGTGAAACTCTCAGATACGTCTGTCCCTTGGTACAACGGCCCGGCACTGTGTATATCAGCGTGTGTAGCAAGTAATTAAACTAAAAGTCCCCCTCATAAATCAGAGCGGTTTCATTCCGTCTCCTCGGCGGCACTGTCAATGCGAAGCAGGTTTGTGTAAATCACAGGCCAACTGAAAATAACCACAGACAAACCCTGTCTTTGCTCGCGTTCCCCCATTACCACAAATTAGGAGTGTCCCCCCCTCTGGCCGGCCTGTCAGGCCGTTGCTGGGTTCCTCAGTTATCTCTGCAGAAACACGGGAGGCCATGCCGGTGATCGACGGGCCGCTAGACGCCACCTTCTCCGCCTGCAGCTCTGGCTGACGGTGGCCCTTTATATTCCTTCAGCCGCGCCCTCCTGTGTATGATTTTGAAACCAAAGCCGCTCATGAAAGTTGAAGAGAGGTGTGTTCAGCGGAGAACCGTCGTCGCTCCGCCGAGCACTCTGAGCCTTGGATTCTGCACAATTGATGCACCTGAACCGCAGTTCCCCGGCTTGGTACCTAAAGAACTGTGTGTAATTAATAATGCTGGCAATCTCTGCATGATGGTTGTTTGGCTTATATGTTAAATGCTCGCAGGGTAAATGCTCATCTACTCAAGCGTTTTGTTTTGTTTGAATTTCGCAAGTAAATTGCCAAGGGCCATACAGATATCTCAGTAGATGGCACCAGCTGCCCCCAACTTGTCTCTTTCACTCTTCCTACCATGCCTCCCAAACCCACCCTCTAAATACCTCCCCCAATTCCCCAGCTGTCAGTGGCTGTAAAGGTCCTGCAAACAGCACAAAGGTTGCACACACCTATAGATGGACAGCACACCTGTTCTGCCTGTCCCCTGCACTAGGCCAGCCCTCAGAAAGCAGTTGCCCCCAGATCCCGTGTCCATCTGCAGCTCCCCATTCCTGGTTCACGTTACACTCGCGCCCTGTCATTTAGCATCTGATAGCCACCAAAGCTCCACTTATCTCTAAAAGCAATCTCTAAAATAAACAGGCCCCGTAAATCAAAATGTGTAACTATACAAATGAAGAATGAGATTCGGCTACACCTTTAAATAAAGGTCACGTTAAATGTAAAGGAAGTCGCACTTTTGGCGCTAAAACACACACAGAGGCTCGCTGAGGTGTCATTCGGGGACGGATAGAACCCGCTTTAACTTAGTGTCAGAACTCCAGCTAAGAAATGGGGACAAACTATTTGCTGTTTCTATCTCATTATTTTTCCTGTGCCCGTTAAATCGCTTTCATTTTTTTCCATCGGACCTTAGCACGTAAGAGGCTTTCGGTCACCTCGTCGGGCGATCGCGTGTCAAAGGTCTAACGTTTCATTGTAGCTCATTCCACTGGGGGCTGCTGGCAGCGCAGATTTTTTATTTTACGCACTGAATGGTTCTAAAGGGGGGAGAGAAAAGCTATTTAATAACTTAAAGCCTGACCATTGTGTCCAATGCAGTTTCCAAAAATTTTTAACCATTTTGGACCAAAAACAAGTCAGGGAGAGAGAGACACAGAGTAAAAACTGGAAAAATCTTGTTTTGTGTATTGACACACAACCTAACACCTAGTAATTGCCGAAGGAGCGCCCGTCTTATAGGGTGCACGGAGCATGCCGCATCCGTAAGGTACAGCTACGGCACAATGCAGCTGACATCTGTAACCCCTGTAAGGTGGAGCAACTTTGACACACGCAGGACTCCAGCTGTTGGACGGCAAGCGCCTCACTGTCGCCGTGCAAAAGTGACAGAAGCAGAAGTGGAGCCGGACCGCAGCGTCCAGCAGTGCCACGCATGTACTGTGTACACACTGGCGCATGCCCGGAGGCACGCATTCACACACACGCACTCAGTCGCACGCACGCTGACACACACACACACATGCTCACACGTACCGGTGTGACGGGGATCCAGCTGCGGCAGGCCGTGCGCGGAGCAGTTTGCAGGGAGTCCGTTTGCTGGGAGCTGAATCAGCTTTTGAGAGTTCGGGATGCAGGGAGGAGGGTCAGTGAGCAGAGAGACGGAGCAGCATGCCCGCGCTCGCCGTAGCCTGCGGCCGGCCCCCATGGGCACACTCCTACGCGCAGAGGAGGCAGTGAGGAGGAACAAGGAGGGAAAAAGAAAAGACTGAGGAGGAAGTGGGAAAAGGCCTGTCCAAAAAGAAGGACATTTTACCCCATAAAAAAAAAATGAGACAGATGATTTTTTTCCCCCTAAATTATAATGTGTCAAATTACTGATGCCCGGTGTCTTCCTCCCAACCCGTCCAATCAAAATGCCACTAATAAAAGCAAACAAAACGGATGGGAGAGTGCGAGGCTGGAAGGTGTGGAGAGCTGAAGGACAAAGCTGAGAGAGGGAGCAGGAGAGGGAGAGGAAGAGATAGAGAGAGGGAGAGAGAGAAAGAGAGAGCGGGAGAGAGAGAAGCTGATGTCTCTGGGGCTTCGGGGTGAGAGAACAACCGAGAGAGGCGGCTCAGAGAGCAGGTTTGTTGGGACTTGGCCCCCCAGCCCTCTGTCTCCCTTTTCCCTCTCCCACCCCCCCTCCATGCTCTGCAATCCAGAGGTCATGGCCCAAAATGAAGGAAAGTCAGAACCGGACCAGAACCTGAGCGAGAGCGGACCGGACCGATGCTGCGGAAAAGATAAAAAGTGTCTCCAAAAAATGGCCGGCGCCACCTGAGCTCAAAATGTTTTAGAAAAAAAAAATTTTTTTAAAGAAAAAGGCAAAAAAAAAAAATTTTAAAACACCACATATGCTTTGTATATAGCTGCGACTTATTTAGATTTTTAGGTTTAAATATGGAAACAAAAAACAAACATAAAAAGAGAACAGGCCCAAAGGCAAACGGGACAGAACTGTAATCAGAATAAGCCCCACGTTCTTTGGGCTTATATACTGAGGGAGGCATTAGTGCCGGGCACGCTTACGGCTCGGCCTGCTGCACACCACGCACACATTCACCCGCGCCTCCTGCCCCCCTGGCCATATTTAGTGAAACGTGGCAAAAAATAGCAGGTGTAGATTACCGAGTGGAGGGCCGGCTGGAGTGGCTGGGGTGGGCAGAGGGAGTTCCAAAGCGCTCTCTCGGGCCGTCGTGTGGACCCTCCTGCACCGCGTCCCAGGGTCTGGCCACCCATCCCCCGGCCCTATCAGCACCCTTGACTGACATCAATAGTCTCCTAGTAAGCCCCTCCCCCCACACGCAAGCATACATCACTCACCACTGCTGTCGTTCAGCTGACACGGCCCCCTAGTATCCCATAGTTTTTCTAACCCTAACCCTAGCCCCAACCCTAACCCTAATTCGGGATCTTAACCTGAGACTATGGGCTAT
>JAODKL010000366.1:0-11662 GCA_026780765.1 Petrocephalus schoutedeni
GGGGGGGATTAAGGATAGAGCTTGGTGGTCTGGCGTCAGAAGGATGGAAAAACACACAAAGGGCTTTAGATCACAAAAGGGGCACCGGGCTTTCAACAGGGAAATTCTTTAAAAAAAACTACTATGAAGCACAGGTGAGCCGAGTAGCATTGCTTCTCACCCAATTCCTCCCCCATCTCGCATGTTTTTTAGTAAACTGTACAGGAAAAAAGCGCTGAAGACAGCAGTCTGCTGACAGAGAAAGCCGCACTTAGCCGTGACGATAACGCTAATCTCTGCGGACCCGGGCCGGACCTCATAGGGTGCTGCTGCTGGGATCGGCGCCCCTCTGCTGGGTTAAGCCACATTCTGCCCCCCCCCCCAGGGGGCCCGAGGCGTCCCGCCGGGGTGGTCTGTGCACCGTGTTGCGAGTCGAGAGAGATGGCGTGACCCACGTTACATCGTGACAAGCAAACAGCCCCCCCCCCCGTTGCCCGAGGCATGTGCTAATTCCAGAATGCTCCACGATTTATCCATAAATTGAATTAGGCAAACGTGAAATGACAAGCTTCCCCCGCCTTTGATTTATTTTTGTTACTGTAGAAATAAACAGCCCTGCTCCCAGACAGCAGACGCATGCAATCGGCCCCTCCCTGGCCCCAGCACTGAGACGGGGCCCCATCCAGAGGCCCCGTGGATGTCAGCAGAGCCTGTAGGTCTCTGACCTGCCTCCCAGGCTGAGGGGCACGGTGCCTGGGTAGCGGTTCAGGGCGGAACCCAGCATGGCACTTTGATTCTTCTGTTTACAGTCAGTTGTTTAGATGACGCTCTCTTCCAAGCCAGCTTTTTTTAAACAGCTGGATAATTTTCCTGGGGTGTTTGAAACTGAAGACTGCTGCAGTGAAGAGGAGGGGGGCGAGGTCCTCACGGGGTTAACCGCGAAGCCTCGACCATCACGCTCAGCCCAGGGCTGGTGGTGGTCAGGGCAGACAAGACTGCCTTTGTGCTGCGGCGTGGTAACGACGGAAAGGCCGCGGTCGAAGCCCAGAAACGCCATTCCCTCACCAATTACCCATTTCTGGGGTGAGTATGGGTTGGCAGCTGGGCCAGCATAAATGGACAGGGGGAGTCAGAACCCCCCCCGAAACCAGAGAAGGACAGAGGAGGCTCTCACTGCTTTGGGGGCGGGATGGGCTGGCAGCTCCAGCTCCAGGACGCCATGCCAAACTGTGACGGTTTTGGTAAACAGGGCCGAAAGGCTCCAGTCAGGGGCGCCGGCCTGTGGCCTTCGAGGGGAACGCCGAGAAGCTGAGTCAGCTGACCGCGGCCAGCGAGTCACCCAGGGCGTCACGTGGACCGACGGCGGTGTCACCCTGCCACCTACAGGATGTTTCACTTCTCCTTTTATGACCAAACATCTCCACCTCGTGACTGACCCCCGGCGGGAGGGGTCACGCCGCCCGGCAGAGAGTCAGGGGGTGTATAAGCACCAAACGGTCGCCAGCCCCGCCACCCCATAGCCCCCGGGGATCACGCCATGCTCAGAGTGCCCCCCCCCCCCCCCCCACGCAGTACTGGCCCCACATCTGGCTTCCATTCTGCAGCCCTTGCGTGTCGGCACCGCGAGAGGAAAGCGGCGTCACAGAAAATCCGGGGGGAGGCCAAGGGACACGCTGCTGACCCTCTACGGGATGTTTGGCGAAGATTACATCATAAACACTTTCACACATATCTCAAGTTCCAGAAACTTCTACTGTTTACATTTAGTCCTCGGCAGAGCTGTATAGTATATCAAAAGGATCACATGTTATGGAGACTGCGCTCGGGACCGTGAAACTGAAAAGCTAAAAGGAGGGAGACCAGTTGGAGAGATAAGGCTGGGGGCTGATCAGCCTGCAAATGCCCCCCCCCCATGTTTACATGCGCTTCAAATAAGGCAGCTGCTTTCTCATTCAGTTTCTAATAAAGTTGCTTAAGGTCCATTTTATCCAAAAACAATAGTCAGGATCCAGGTTTGACTCTGAATTGTTTAAAGGGGTGCTTTTGAAATGTTTTTTTACAGACAGCAACATCAGGAATCGTGTTTGAGCCGATGTCGTTAAATGCAGATGCAGATCTAATTAGTGCCTTTGCAGTTTACCGAGCGAGCCAAGACGGGTAGCATCGTGGCTTCACGCTTCCGGGGTTCCGTATGTGTGTAGTTTGCATGTTCTCCGTGTCGGGTGGGTTCCCTCCGGGTACTCCCAGCTACAGTCCAAAGACATTTCGGTATCTGTGCCCGTGTGCGTGCCCTGCGATGGACTGGCAAGCCAGCTGGATGCCTCTGTGCCCGGTGTCTCGCACTTCCGGGCACAGGCTGCATGCTCACCCTAACCCAGTTCCGGATCAGTATTATGAAAGACTCACGGATTTATCATTGAGCTGTGATGGAGCAAGCCTCGCGTGATCCATTTGGCTAGTGGAGCCATTTTTTCCCCAAATACAGGCTTGCTCTTACCTCCACCGTGTAGGGGTCATTCTCAGAACCTTAACCTTGGCAGGGGAGAGTAGCAGCCTCTACCTCAAGGCTAATGCTTCATTTAGGACACGAATCATAAGGCAAGAATTGAAGCACGAATTCCCCGGTGCACGGATCTGCCCACTGCTCGTAAAAGGCAAAGATTGGATAGCCGCAGTGCTGTCAGTGGCCCTCTACCTCTAAATCTCGTCTCTTATTGTACCCATGGCGCCAAGGCCCCCAAAGCCCCAAGGCCCCCGAAGTTCAAACAGACGTAGCTGGCCTGGGTGATGCCTGGTGCTGCCAAGACGCTGTTACTCAGAGCCAAGCAATGAATCCGGCTCCTCAGTCCTCAGCGGCACAGACACAAACACCAGAGAAATCACAAAAAGATGGAAACTTCCATCTACCAAAACATTTACTTAAAAGGAAGTTTCAACATCATCAGAAATGTATTGTTATGTCACGCCAGATTAGAGAGCTATTCATAGTGCCAAACAGAGTTTAAAGCGCAGAGATAAATCAGCAGACAGGCCTGGCCAGCATCGTATCCGTTAAACATTTAATGCAGGAAATTGTGGTAAATGAGGGGAAAATAGAAGCCAGGTTAGGGGAACAGCTTTTTTTGGGACACCAGGCCCTGTTACTTTGGGTCATGCTAGAATGTTCCGGAAAAGGGACAGAGTAACGCCACTTCTACCCAGCCTGAGGTTAGTGTCCCTCCCATGTCCCCCCGACCCCCCAGGAGTGCTGCCCCCATCTGACGGTTTCATAAGTGCCAGATTCCTCACCCTTTCTATGTAAATAAACGAAGCCCATACTTAACAATACAGCTCATCATCTCCTGCGTGCCATCGCCGACTAATTCTAATCACTTTCTTGGTGCGTCTGTGCCTGTCTGTGTTCCTACAGCCACAGTCTCCTCCTCAGAGCCCAAACGGGAAATCCCGCACTTTGGTCATGAGTGTGCGCGTGTACGTGTGAGCGCGCGTGCGAGTGCCTTCAGAGCGCAGGTTGCCGGAAATCGCATATCCAAAATCTAGTATAATTCAGGCAAATGCCTTAAGGTCAGCTCATTACCGCTGATGTTTTCATAAGCTAATCAGTTGGAAAATGGGAATATGCAAATATGGCCTCTGCGCGTCTCACCCTATTGTTGGGGTCTCCTTTGCCATCAATTCCCCTGGGAGATACGCATTTGTGCTGAGTGAAAAAGAGTAACGTTCTAAATGTCACCATTATAAAGGGTTTCATAAACACAATAGCCAAAAGATGGCCTCTTCTAGTGAAAGTGTAATATGCACTAAAGCAGTTATGCTGTGGGGAATAATCGCCCCATGCAGATTAGGGGGGGAACAATGTTCAGCACCCAGCCGGCTTGGCGTGGGGGGGCGCGTGAGGGGGGCGTGGGGAGACAGAGTCACCGACGCGTCTGCTGTCTGAGGGCAAGGAGCCGCACAGCTGCTATCTGTTCATCTAAATGCCACATTTACAGCAAAATAAAGCTTGAAAGCAGGCTTCTCAGAGGAAACACACAGTCCAATCACAGACACGCACACAAATGCACACACACAGACACACACACACTGCAAAACACACAGACACACACATAGCAGTACATACAAACACTGCAGGACACCCACACATCTGGACACCTGTAAAAGCTAGAGTCACAAACCACCACAATTAATGGATTAATCACACTATATTGTATTAGTAGTATTATCCCGATGATTTATATTGCGTCTCTTACGGCCATGTTGTATTTATTTGTTGATATCAGGCCTACACTTTCCTTCAGGATCAATAAAATTTAATTCCTTCCTTCCTTTCCTCCCTCCCTCCCTCCTTCCTATCCATCCATCGGTCCATGATTGTTTTAAGGTCTTTTCAGCACTAATTACATTACTGGAGGAGCTCAGGTAGCTGTCGGCCAATCAGAGTGGCTCTGGAAGGTCAGGGTGTCAGAGGGACAGCAGCCGTAGGAGCTGTGACCCCAATTCCCGATTACTGTGCCGTGTCTGATTGGCGTGGGGGAAAGGGCCGGCGGGTGTTGGCGCTCTGGCATAGCCAAGGACTCATCACACAGGAAGTGAAATGGCACTGGGGAGGTCAGAAGTGAAAGATCACACTCACCGGGTGGGGCTTGCAGTCGCATCTTCCTGGGCCCGTTGCAGCTCTCGCCTGAGCCGCTGGTTCCAGTCCAGGCTGCGGACCCAAGCAGAGAGAGATTCAGGGGGATACAGAGAGGAGGAGACGGCTCACACTGGACTACACACACCCAGGCAGGCTTAGGCCAGCAGCCGGGGCCTTACAGTCTCATCTGTGCTACCATCTGTGGGCTGCTGGGGGCAGCACATGCAGCCTGTCTTTCTGTATGTGACATGTTCTTCCCCACCCAGACTCTAGGAGGCGATCTTTCTAGTCAGGCACATATCATGTACAGGCCCCTTCCCTGACATCAAGGGGTGTGACCCACTGTGGGATCACTGCCCTGGCATCTTCATTTCCACATCATGGCAGCTTCTGTGCAAGGTGGCAATCCCCCCGCCCCCCCACCCGAGAGACAAACCTCGGCAGAGTGTAACAGTGATTCTGTAATCACAGGGAATCTGGAGACTGGCAGGGGGGCTGCAATGGGGGTGGGGGCTCTGACAGCCACCTGGGTGGGCTGCCCAGTTCCCGGGTCTACTTAAACCGGAGAGGCTCAGTCCGGTCAGGAAAGCGTCACCTGATTCCCAGCCTATACACACTATATTGCCCAAAGTATTGGGGCGCCTGCCTTTACACACAAATGAACTTTAATACATAGCCTTTAATATGGAGTTGGCCCACCCTTTGCAGCTATAACAGCTTCAATTCTTCTGGGAAGGCTTTCCACAAGGTTTAGGAGTGTGTTAATGGGTATTTTTGACAATTCTTCCAGGAGAGCATTTGTGAGGTCAGGCACTGATGTTGGACAAGAAGGCCTGGCTTGAAGTCTCTGCTCTAATTCTTCCCAAAGGTTTTCTATCGGGTTGAAGTCAGGACTCTGTGCAGGCCATTCGAGTTCCTCCACACCGAACTCGCTCATCCATGTCTTTATAGACCTTACTTTGAGCACTGGTGCACAGTAATTTTTGGAAGAGGAAGGGGCCAAGTCCAACCCCTGAAAAACCCCTGCACTTAATGATGTATGGCTTGGATGCAGCTGCTCGGCCATGGAAACCCATTCCAAGAAGCTCTCTACCCACTGTTCTTGAGCTAATTTGAAGGCCACACGAGGTTTGGAGGTCTGTAACTATTGACTTTGCAGAAAGTTGGTGACTTCTGCAAACTGTGTGCCTCAGTGTGCGTTGTCCCCGCTCTGTGATTTTATGTGGCGTACCACTTAGTGGCTGAGTTGCTGTTGTTCCCAATTGCTTCTGCTTTGTTACAATATTACTAATAGTTGACCATGTAATATCTAGTAGCGAGGAAATTCACAATTGCACAGGTGGCATCCTATCACAGTGCCACGTTTGAATGCACTGAGCTCCTGTGAGCGACCCATTCTTTCACAAATGTTTGTAGATGCAGTCTGCATGCCTAGCTGCTTGATTTTATACACCTGTGTCCATGGAAGTGGTTGGAATACCTGAATTCAATAATGTGGAGGGGCATCCCAATACTTTTGGCAATATAGTATACATAGGACACCTGCACACTGCAGGTGGCCTCAGTCTGAGACATGTGACCTGCAGCTGTTTCTGTAATATCCATTTAGACACACTGACCGATTAAATAGACACTAAACTCGAGCCCCAGGTGACCCAGGAAGACATGGACAGAATAAAAAAAAATATAAGACTGTAGGACAACAAGATGTATAATGATATGAGACTATTCGATGTGTCACGGTGGACCTTGCCTGATGGTCCCGGGTACAGATGGACACTGGACTGGGTCAGCCCAGATCTCAGGAACCCTTTCTGGATCAGAGCCTGGGGCTGGCGAAGTCCCCATGACACAGCTCTCCACAGAGCTCACTGTAAAAGGTGACATACCTTAGTGCTGTTAATTGGGAATCCCCACAGTCAATACTTAAAAGCAATAAAATGTGTTGTATCTCAGGAATTTGCAGTGCTAGGGTGATATATTTCATTTTGCGTGATTGGGGTGGGGTGGGGGACGAGTCCACGCATGGCTGGGCATAGAATATGCCATGTAATTGGATCACTCTTCCAAAGCTCGGACCCAATACTGCAAATTCCACACCTATCAACAACCGGGGCCCCTGCATTACTGTGCAGCCAGTGGGTTAACCCCGCGGTTTGGCTAAACAGGTTGGAAGTGTACCAGGTTACAGGCAGATCATAACCCTCTACAGTCTGAGGCCCGTCAGACACTTCTCAGGTAGTTTGACATGCCTTGACATTTGTATATTCATCTCTGAACAAAAGTAAGAGATGACTCCATATTTAAAAAAAACCTGCATTTTCGAATCCTGGTTTAATACTGGCTTTGTTGGCAAACAGCTACTCTGAGTGGCAGGCTGCTCGCAGGTCCAAAGTTTCTAAGAGAGCAGTACACAGGAACAAGATACACCAGGAGGCACTGACACCCAAAAAACGGCACTGCGCACTAAATGTGACTGCTA
The DNA here is from genome assembly GCA_026780765.1 of Petrocephalus schoutedeni. Taxonomy (NCBI): domain Eukaryota; kingdom Metazoa; phylum Chordata; class Actinopteri; order Osteoglossiformes; family Mormyridae; genus Petrocephalus; species Petrocephalus schoutedeni. Next base: position 7,095 of record JAODKL010000366.1, read on the forward strand.
AATGCACTGTCTGGTGCAGGGAGCGAGTACCGTGGCCATTAGCACCCAGGCTAAACTTAGCCCACCTCCGCAATCAGTTCGCAGGACTTTCTGGAACTCCTTGAAGCCTTTAAATAAATGTCTCATTAAACAGATACGATCGGAGGTTTGGGCTGAGTCTGTCGTGAAAGGAAGCCCTCCAACACTGCAGTCCCGGCAGACTGCAGGCATCTCTAGATGGGATAATTGGATCGATGAGTCCTTCAAAATGCAAATGCAGCTTATGCTCAGATAGTCCTGCTGGCTTTCTGAGTGGAGTTTGCCAGACGCAGGGAGCGAGCAGGCCTCCAAGCGGGAGAGCACTCATTCCAGTGAAATAAGAAGAAAACAAGGAGCTGAAGTATGGCTGTGGGTGCGAGGGGGGGGCATTTGCAGCTTTATGAAACAGTAATGGCCGGCGAGAAGCTGTGAAGTTCATTCACACACCGTCCAGACGAGGCCGACGCGAGAGAGCTTGGCGCAAGGACCCAGGCCCGCTTAGCATTAGTGTGTAGTGAGGGCAGGCCGCAGAATCAGCAGCATTTAACCACAGCATAAAGAAAGAGCCCCAGTCATAGTGGGGCGTAAGCAGCATCACAGCGCGGAAAGCCGGTGAGGGAGGGAGGGAGGGCAGTCAATGGAGGTGCCAGCGTCTGGCGGGGTGACGTCATGAGGCAGCCGGTTACGAGCGGGAACTCACTGCTGCCGCCGAGGCAGGTGACAGGCGACGCTTTCAGGGAGCACAGAACTGACAGATCAACATCACAAAACATACTTCTAGATGCGTTTTAGTGCTTGTGTGCAGACGGGAACAACAGCAAACATGCCTGTGTGTTTTTAATAGCTTGCAGAAGCTGCTGCAGCTCCCTGGAGACCGCGCCCTGAACGCTGTGCGAATGAGACGCCCGGTCAGAAACCCGCAAACTGACCCAGGGTCAGGCGGAAATGCGGCCGCCGCGTAACCCGCCGACGCGTCCCGCCAGTAATGGCTAATTTCATCCGCGGGCTGCTTCCCGAGTTTTCGGCAGGAGCGCGGCTCGCCGTTGTTTGCCCGAGATAACGCCTCGCCAGGAATCTCGCAATCCTCTTCAGACGTAAATAGTGAGGCGTCCGATCCCGGGGCGAGCTGAATGGCACACAACACAAACACAGACACCCCCCCCCCCCCCCCCCGGCTGGCTGCTCCTGCTGTCGACGCTAAGCCTGGATTGGCTGGGGGCTGCAGGCAGCCCCAGACGGGAGCCACCTGCGATACGGCCTGTCACTCAGGGGAGGCGAGCACACAAAGGTACTGCAGGGTTTAGCGTGGTGGGGGGTGGTGGGGGGAGGCAGGTTTTAGCCGTCATCAAGCTGGTGTGGTCCTACCTGGACTGAAGAGGCACACTGTGGCTGATTTCAGGGGCTGCGTACTTCGTGGGATGGAGTGTATAGTATGTGGCCTTTGCAGGCTGCGCCCTTCGCAGGATGCAGCGCATGTGGCCTTTGCAGGCTGCGCCCTTCGCAGGATGCAGCGCATGTGGCCTTTGCAGGCTGTGCCCTTCATAGGATGCAGCGCATGTGGCCTTTGCAGGCTGCGCCCTTCGCAGGATGCAGAACATGTGACCTTTGCAGGCTGCGCCCTTCGCAGGATGCAGAACATGTGGCCTTTGCAGGCTGCGCCCTTCGCAGGATGCAGAACATGTGGCCTTTGCAGGCTGCGCCCTTCAGATGTTCACGCAATGAATTTTGGGATCTTGGCAAAAGGAGGACACACTTCTAGGCCACATTTGTAGGAGCCTTCGGAATGGGACGGCCTTGCCACGCCGCTGTGGCGCATTCGGTCTTCGAGTGCAGCCTTAGAAGGATGCAGCTCCCAAATTCGGACACAGCCACAACCAGCTATGGGGAGCGTGTCCAGGGCAGGGCAGAACATCCTAACCTAACCCCCGAAGGTGGCCGCACATTTTATACGACGTCTGGACAAAACGATATCGAAGATGACGCCGAAAACAATCTACCGCACACTTAGAATGACACCACCGCGGGCTTGTTTGTTCTGTGTCACGCCGCGGCCACAGAGAGCGCAGGATGTTTCCGATGCAGCAGACACACACACACACACAGAGTGCAAATAAGCGAACTGTGGTGAGTGTGTGAGCCACTTTAGTGCAGGAGATGGCAGCTCTTTTAAAATGGAAGCTGCTCTCCTTATTAACAGCCAATATTGGTTATATTCTAGCAGCCGCACAGACAGGGAAGGTAACAATTTACACGACACTCATGGTTACACGCTAAGGAAACGCATGCATTCCATGACAAATATTGCAGTTTCTTTTCTTAATTACAGTTATAACAAACGAATCCACATTTTAATCTACACTATTTACATGTACATGTGGTGCGGTGCAAAGCATGCTGGTAGCTGTATTTCAGTTAGTCCTGCTGTCCAATCCCGTGGTGTCACGCTTATGTCAGCCAATCGTGGACAGGGGGTGGGATCAGAACAGCGTAGTTTTGTTACAACGATATCAATTCCATCTCAAGACTTAACTCTAACCCCAATACAGCATGGGTTTATCCTAACCCTAACCTTCCCAGTGGAGGCCAGGCAGCCCAGGCAGACCTATGTGACACACGGCACACGTCTCTTTGGTACTTTTGTTAATTTCGCAATTTAAACCCAAAGTGAACACCCCCAGATTCAGCGTGGGGGGGGGGGGGACTCATCCATGCCATCCATCACAGAGAGCCACGCCTTTTTACCAGAGGGAGCAAAGTTGAACAAAACCCTGACAGAGGGTAAATTAAAGAGGCTAACTCCATACAAAGGGATTGAATTAAGGGGAGAAAATCTTGTTAAGAAGCAGTGCAATGTGCCAGGCATTCCAGGGGGATGAGGCAGTGGGAACCAGTCAGTCAGGCACATAGAGGACGCCTATGGTGGGGGCCTTGCTCTGCTCCGACCAGGCATGGCTTCCAGTTCCCGCCCCGACTGCCTGCACAGTGAGCAGTAACAGTAACCTCCCCCTAATCCCAGCTATCTCTTCCCCCACGCCTCACTCACTCACGTCTCACCCACAGCTGTTACTTCCCTGTGGGGATAGCACAAGATTCCCAGTAGGACAGAAGGCAGAGAAAATTCCATGAAAGATGGGAACAATAACTGAGAAAAGAGGGTGTGATTTAGACCAGATCCTCAGCAGGGGGCGTCGGCATGACAAGAGAGAGGCCAGCATCACTCCATTCCGAGAGCAGTTACTGCCACCCCGGCCCTGCTTCACCAAGGCTGCACAGCCGCAGCGGAAGGCCGGATGCACTCATCTTGCGAACGATCCTTTGGCGGCCAGGTTCACAGGATTTACGGGTCTCCAGGATCAAAACTGAATAAAACTTCTATCGACGAGTACATCACCATAAACCCGCCCCTGTGGCTTTTCGACGACCTGACTGCATTTAACGGCAATGACACCTCCAGACCACCGGGGGCAGGATTCTTCCCCACCTAGCTCCATCCTCTGCGACACCACAGATTCAGTGAATTGTGCCACATTGAGGTTTATCCAGCCACATTCCATAATCACTTCTCCGATTATCAATTCGCTAGAAAGGACGTCTTCGGACTGCGGGGAGGGGAAACCCAGCTGAAACTCAATGCGATCACAGAGCAGAGCCCAAATTCGCACCTGCAGCCCTGGAAGTGTCAGCCCACAGTGCTACCCACTGAGCCGCCTTATAATCCTTATCCCTAAAATTATTCAGCGAAGCACAGCTCCCCCGAGCCGAGCACAGTAACGCTGCTGATTCTGCAAAGCTCCCTAGGAGCCCCGGAGACAGTAAGCAGCTGCCAGCCGCTGGCCCCCCCTCCCACCTCCAGCCTCCCCCCTCCCTGACGGCCTTTAACGTCCTGAGAGCCAGGCCCCTTACTCTTCAAGGGACCTCGATCTCGGAGATCGGGCTCGACCCCTCCTCCCCTGGCTGGATCGGCGCCAAAGCGGATTGCTACCTGCAGGGGGCCTCGCACAGTCCTGGGTGTGCAACGAGGTGATTCAGGTTCAGTGTCTCACTCAAGGTCAATAGCGACTCTCCTCCTGGGACTTTAACTGAGCCCCCAATCACGGGCCGAGCTCTTTAACCACACTCCCGTGACTCAGACGATATTTATATGCATTTTCCCAGCTGTGAAAAAACCCGAGGGGTGGTGGGTGTGGATCTGGGCGTTCATCAATCACGGCTGCATGGAATGACTGATAGTGTAAAAAGTCTCGAACAAGCCCAGCACAGCAAACGGTGAGGTCACTGCAATAACAGCTGACCGGAGCTCTTCCCTCCCTCCCTCCCTCCCGGGGAGCTTCTTTCATCAGCAGCCCATAGCCTGTGGGGGGCGCTGGCGTGGTGTTGCAGCTACACCCAGGCTCTGTGGCCCCCCTCCGGCTGTGACACCCTATGAGAGGACACTGAGCATTAGGTACATGTGATGGTGCTGCTGTGTCAGACGGATTATAAGACAGAATTATATTTGGCTGTTTAATGAATTCCAAGTGAATGTTACTGTGAGAACAATAGTCGCCAAT
>JAODKL010000368.1:0-11645 GCA_026780765.1 Petrocephalus schoutedeni
TCCCCTTCAAAAGTTGCTCATGAGAAATTTTATATTTATTGTCCCCCCCTACTGTTAAATGAAATTTACGCCCATGACAAGAAGGGCGAGTACTGGGAGAAACGGAACACTGTGTATACATTAAGAGTTTTCATCCTTTTCACAATTAGCGCTGACGGATTAGTTACCATGGCAACCGTTTGTGAATCGCTTATACAAATTTTAAGATTTTAACCAAGTATTGATATCTGAGGGCTCTTTTTGCAGTTTAAAGCAAATGCAATGAAAGGTTCGTCAGCTAAGTTATAGAGACAAAACCTGAAGTGCTGCGTCTCCTGATATTTTCAGGCGATTTCTTGCTTACAGCCTGTACGTGAAGTGAAGTAGGCTATATGCGCATGTGTGTTACTGTATCAGTGTGTCTGTATGTCTGAATTAATCACTGTTCCATATTTTCCCCTTAAACCAATGACTCCACAGAAATGTTCTAAGTGGCAATAAAAGCCCGCATTAGTTGGCTAGTCGTGTCTTTGCAGTTAAAATCGTGGTGCTGGTAACCGTGCAGGCCAATCAACTAACGAGTAATGCACGAAGCGGACCGTCATGAGAGCAGCAATCGCACTATTCTTTATATAATTTGACAAAGAGGGAGAGAGCTGACATGTGTGCAGGGACGATAAAACAAGAAGGCACTTTAAGATACTGTGAATTCTGAAGCAGAAATTCACTCTATAAAAATCGTTTCATCCCGTTTTAATAAAACATAAACGATATCGATCGCTCCGTATACTATTTAATTATTTCTTTTTCTGATATACCCCACAAAAGCGTATGTGTTTAAATTACTGTAGTAATGTACATGTCAAGTAGTATATTCTTAACATAGTCCAAAAACAGATATTAAAGACGTGTTTTCTTCAAATGTATTTACTTTTACTTCTGTATAAAAATGCTCTTTTATTTTTTTCTTCTTTCAGCGTAGGCAAGGTAGTTACCGTTTATCCGCGTCAGTGATCCGATTCAGCGAAGAGAAAAGCATGCGTGTGGAAACCAAGAATATGGGATTTGAAATGAATAAGAGTCGTATTAATGTTTTCCGTGATTTTTTTTTGAGGATTTGAAAGAGTGAGACTGAGGCGCATATGGCATGGAGTGGGAACGTTGCTGCGTTCTGTCAAACCGTATTTGACAGCACGGTGCGTTTCACGGTTGATCACGGTAAATGTTAAAGATTAATTATACAATCGATAACAATTTTGTTACATGCTTGGTTTAATACTGAGAAATGTGTGTTCGACATCTATAATTCACACAAAGAAAACAGAAGGCAACATCCAGGTAAGACCTTAATTTTACATTCTTGGGTTCATTGCTGCGACACGATGAAACGGAGTAATATAAAACGAAGTGTGTTTTTGAAATCTGTCTCTGTTATAGCAAACTGTTCTTCTCAATTTTTATTTCTCCACGACATCACAGAAAATGGAAACGTGTACTACCACAGCTGTATACAGCTGACGTTAACTTCCATGTACATGGATATTCATATTTATACACAGCTAACATACTGCTTACACGCCATATGCAGTTTTTTATATTCAGTTCTTTATTTCTGCAAACGATCAGATTACTCCAGACAGATAACACACATTTATTTTGCGTAGACAATTCTTTTGGGTATCACCAACATGAATGCTTACGTGATTGATTTCCCGAAGCTTCATGATTGTACTGAATGTCCACTGTAGACACACTGACATGTAATGCGTTATTGACTATTAATGAACAAGGCTGTGATTTAACAACAAATGCACTACTGCAGAACACTTAATGCGCGTTATGATGCATTACCACGACGAAATTACACCACTACGTCCTACCACATGCAAATGCAGAAAAGAGTGTCATCTTTTCAGTAATTTCAGCCACATTATTAAGACTCAATGACATGGCCATTCATATATTGCTATAAAAGAAGCAGATCCAGACGATTGTTTATTACCAATTGCATCTGTGTAATATTAAGTGCTATTATTAATGCTGTTGCATTTCATATATTTGGGATTTGCACATTTATTCATGATATTATGTATCTTGCTCATTCCTATGTATTTTTTTCATCCCACTCTAAACCTAATATTCCTTTATCCTTTATTTCTTTTTCATGGTCACTTGCTTACTAAATATGTTCCTAGCTCCTGTCTCACACAATGCAGTTATGGGCACTTTCAGTGCAGTATTATTATTTTGTTAGAAGCTGTCTTTCTAGTCTAGCATACAAATTCATATCTTCTGCAGGACCCAAGAAATTCAGTTGATAGGCATAGTGAAACAAGAATACCCTGCCTTTGCAAACCCTTAACCAATGATGCAAATTTTGATTATTTATAAAGATTTTTCAGTACTGCTTCTTAAAGACAACAGGATGGAAATGGAGAAGGAATCAGAGAGGTGGTGACATGAATAGAGATTATAGGGAGTTATGGTATGTTGTGATGGGAATGGCTTTCAAGAGAGGATGAAATGGTGAAAATTGACAGAACAAGAAAGATGTGATTTAGAGGGAAACAGTGATAGGAAAAATGGAAGATTCTCTCTCAATGCTGCATTGCTATTCCGAGAGAGAGCTTCTACCACCCACGCACAGACTGGGGGGGGGGAGGTTGGGGACCAGTTCTGTGTAGTGCAAACAGTGACTGACAGAGTAGGTCCATTTCTTAAAGCCACACTATAATTGCCAGAATCATACTAAGGTAAATGGAATATTTGTATGTGTCTCCCACTATTGTGTAATAGTTTTCCCAATGTAACACAGCACTGTTTTGCACAATTTAATCTGGTCAATCAACAGGATTACGATGACGGATCTTTGGGATTCGAAAAATATATAAACTGCAGTGAAAGGTTCCACAGTGCACAGTGAACAGGCATACATGATGTACAAGGTACAAGGGTTTGAACTGATAGCTGAAACTGCAGAATATTTGGAGAACTCTTTATGAGACATATAGGTACAGGATCCTTGAAATGTGCAAATTTAGAGCACCAAGGGATAGACTTTTTGATAAGTTGCTGACTGACCTTTCAATTGTGTCTGAATCGGACACAATGTGGAAAAAGAGATTATTGATGCATAAACTAGATAAAATGAAGGACTGAAATAATTAAAGAGTGAGCCTAGGACCAGGAATAGCAGACTACTGGCCCACTATGTGGACCTGTGTATGATCTCAGCAATGCAAAGGCATCTCAAGCGGATTCTGTCATAACAGATGATCTTATAATGCTGGGTCCCGACAAAACACAGTGACTGTGACAATCTCATAATTGAGACTGGTGTATAAAAAATCCCTGGAATGATCACTGCTCATGTGATTCTTGTACTTCTTACATACACTACAATACAGTAGTGAGCTCTTCAGTTAGCAGAGATGTTACTGTTAACCCAAGAGAGGTCACACAGACCCAAGAGGTCAATGTAAACCTTGAAGTTCACATCTCGAGGGGGAGTATGGAAGTGGTATGTAGTCATACTGAATATAAGCTGTGTGCAGCTGCTTCCCAATGGCAAAAACAGACAATGATTATTTGTAAGGATTTAAAGGAACTACATAAAAATGACTGAACTTAATTCGGACAGCTGGGATGATCCACTGCCAAGATTACCCGGGAGCAGAGAATTCTGCTGTTTAGATTCTAGAGCCAGATTTTGGCAGATTTCCTTGGAAGGATGCATGACTGGCCTGCCTCCTCACCCCTGTTGCATAACACTGAATGGCAGCCTTTAAAACATGATGTGTGCTCCTCAGATGGTTCAATGCAAAATCTCTGACATTCCACATGGATGTTATGTAAAGCACAGTGCCAGGAAACAGAGTGAGACTACGGAGGATGGAGCAGGTTGAAAACAAGTGAGGACAGCAAAAAGTCCTTTGTGGCAAGGGAATTCATTGGACTAAAAGCATCCAATAATGGCATGGACATATGTGCAGTATAACCAGTTTTACAAGTACACAATTAAAAATATGTTGGAACTCACAACCTTCTGCAAGATAGACAGTAAAAGGCTAATAGGTTTTGGAGAAACCTGCATATTTTGAAAACCGCGGGGTTTGTTTTGCACATGTATACATAATATATTAATGCTGGTGATGTCTGTGGGTAAGCTGGGATGGTTATAGTGAAAAGGCCATCTCATTCTGGAAGGCTCTTCATTTATTTAAAGGAAGAGTGAGATTACTGTTCAAGTTTGCACAAATGGACATATTTCTGCAGATATAAACCTTATAAAGAGAAAAATTGTGGAATTATTAGGTTAACCAGTGTGTTCAGGCCTAATAACTGGATGAAAGATGACTATTTCTTTATTTCCTTGGATTTGTAGGTTTTTACTCTTACTGAGTTCTTAAATGAATCTTGATGAAACTATTAGAAGGAAACTCAGATCATTTACAAATTGCATCTACCTATCCGTTATGGGAAATATCATACATTTATAACTTTTTCTTTCAGCAAAACTAGTATCAAATAGGTTAATTTAATTTCTTTATACAGAATACTTTGTAGCTTAATAATGTAAAATCCTTCAGGTACTTAATGGTTATTAAATAAAACTATTAATTAAAAGAAGGAACTAAAGAATTGGCATTAAATAAGCAGCTAATTGCAATTTAAAGCCAAATTATTCATTTTAGTCAGCACAGATTATTTAAAAATGTTAAGAATGTCTCAGCTAAAATGTATGTAGCATAAACAGTGGGTCTGCAGGACCTGGACTGAAAAACCTTGAATTACAGCGGAGGAAATCTGGCCACATCTCTACTGGCAGAGTCATATTTTTTACAATCAGAACTCCAGAATAAACGAGACAAACTCATTATAACATGGAAAGCTGTCACTCCTCTCAGTGTGAGGCCAGGCTTAGTGGAAATGATTCACCATAGACGCCTTTAGAGCCTTGCCAAGTGCAGGACGTAATAAATGTTTTCATATGGACGCCTAGGATCGCCAGTGACACTACCTGACCTTCTGTCATGTTAAAAGTGATGGAGGCTCAGTCCTGACCAGTGCTCAGAATCTCTGCGCTACTACCTGCGAATAAGCCATCGAATTACATCAAATCAGAAGTATTCTGGGTCTAAATGAAAGAGCTTAGCAAGATGCAACACCAGCAAAATGGGCGCTCAAGCAAGCTGAACCCTGGTTTTATATTATTAGCTAGTTGACATCTACAAATGCAGCAGACAATTGTCCAGCAAGAATGAGGACAGGCATTATGTACACGTGGCAACAGAATTTTAGTGCTTAAGGTCAGCTAAGAGGGGAATCTATTATGAAACATAGCAATCTAAATGCATATATTTCTGCCACAAGGGACAAGCTGCAGTACCTCTTCCATAGCTACACTTTGTGTAGAAACAGATGGTGGAGGAAGTTCATGAACCTCTGTTGATTACTATGCCCCGTAGGAATGAGTGTAGCTGAAGATGACAGGAATAGTGCAGTAAGGTCCAGTGTGTCCAGTGACTGTCATGTCCAAATAAAGATGACAGCACTCCATTGCTATAAAAATGAAGCCAGGAGGGTTCTGTAAGTACTTATGAGAGTTAGACTTTATAAGTTAGCTTTGAAATAGCGATAAAAGAATAAAATAATGTGTGCTCCTTCTAAGTGATCTCATGAGAGGCTGCCCAAAGCATTGAATGAAGAAATCTGATGGATTAAGGACTGAAGAGTACACAGTCTCAAATGAACAGAGAAACTGAGACATTACAGGCAGAGAGATATCTGTCATTTTCTGGCTCATGATACCTGTGAAAAACCAAAATCTTGTTCGGTTCATTGACCAGATTAAATTCATAAATATTACATGTATGTCTCAACAAAACATTGAAGTCAGCTTCTTATGTGTAATATCTGTATTCTATTATTTATATGCAAAATAAATGCAATTTAATTAATTTGCTGATCTATGTGATAAATATAAATCAGACAATAAATATCAAACTCATACTTTCTGTATACCTTACAGCATATCATTGAAATAATAAAAACAATACTATACTATTGGATACTATTGGAATGTGTACAAACTTTTCATGCTACATTTTGAATAATTTCTTATAATGTTTTTAATTTTTGTTTCCTAGGATCAAGGACTTACTTTGTTTATCTGAGTGATTGCGTGGATAAAAATGGAAAGAACTGAAAGGAAAGATCTCACCGACAAAGAACGATTCTTCTGGGAACGTTTAATTTCAGGATTTATCAGGCTCATTTCATAACAAAAATATAATCGATACACTAATAATTTTTTTGGGTTTGAAAGCAACTGGAACTTTATTGTATCCTGGACAACTATACCTCATTTTGCATTTACCATTTCATAACATTATTTTAATCAGGAGAAACTGAAATCTGTGAGAGGGCGAAGGAACAGGCATTTTTGATAACGGAGTTATCACTGAACTTTAAATACTTAAGTTGACTTGAATTCCATCGTATTCCCTGCTGCTATACCCTAGCGCTCAATGTGATGATGAAGCCTACCATACTGGGTTGCCATAGCTACCTGTGCTTACTTAGCAGGTTCACTCTGAATTTCTTAAAGAGAAACACTGGCCAGTAAAGTGAGGGTAGCTATACAGAAAGCCATCGTTATCAAACACTTACATTTGATATTTTACTGCTTAGCAACACTTACAGTTAAAGTGCCATAATCATCTTCAAAGTTTACAAGAAAAAAGTGACTCCTGCAACTGCCAATAAATTGTTTACACTTCATAAGAAAGTACTATTTTTCTATTTTAGTGTGATTTTGCAGAAGGTCAAATTGCTAAAGAACATTTAAGTGCCAAAAATAAAAGACATACTGCCAAATAAAAAAAAAAAACAGATAAGACCAAGTTTACAGCTCAAAGTACAAAGTTTTTTAAAAGGGTTTTTCTTAGATTTTTTTGATGGATTTTTGTGTCATTTTTGTGGAGCTGAGCAGGAGTGGTCCCAGGAGGTAAAGTATGAGTTTCTTCATTGCTTATTTGTAAAAGTTCATGTAATTTCTCATGCTTATTGATCAATATTGACTAAACGCCAGATTTGTCAGTTGTATAATTTTCTTAACCTAGTCAGTTAATGTTGTGTTGCCTTGTACAGCTAATAATTTGAAAATGTAGGTTTAAATCTACATACTCAAATGTATTCACAGTATACTTATATAAACAGATCCACACTGAATGTAAACAAACAAACAAACAACCAGAAGAAAAACAATTTACTGTTATAGATCACCTACTGTTTGTGGCTGAAAATGACATATGGCTCAGAAAATCTGTGTACTTCCTCAACTTCTTGAGACGTAGTCGTGGTGTTTCTGGGTGCCATTCAAAGGTTTCAGACCTTGGAGATACTGAGCACACTGCTTGGATCATTATAAAAAAGTGACTGAGCATAATGAATAAGAAGACATCAAAAAGCATAAAGCTTGGGACAAAACAGCAGTTCTTCATAGATCCCAGTCCTTCCTCTTGATGTTTACATGCACTCCCACATTTCCCTGTTTATTAGATTTAAGTGTTTTCTCAGCACTTTACAGTGCAGGCTGTGCTTTCTTCAGTCTCTTTTTGCAGGTGATGCTATAGCTAACAGACTGAGTGGATAGAGCCGCACAGCATAAAGACACCATCTAGAACATTGGACAACTTGAACTTTGATTTACAAAAATGAATTCAATTGCCTGTCGCAGGATTTGTTCTTTCGTTCTTTTTTTGACGTTTTCTCCTGTCATTGCTATGGTGACGAGCTCCACCGAGCGTCAGGCGGCAAATGGGAGTCCAAGCAGTGCAACTTTAGTGCTTTTGACCAGCCCTGGTAACAAGCAAACAATGAAGTCCGCTGGCAAGTCGGAACTGGCCATGAAAATGGCTGAGATGCCTCCCAAACCATTGCCGCAAATCATGCTTCCCAGGAATGTGACAGCTGATGCTCTGAAGCCACCGCTTGGGGCTGCCCAGGTGGCTCCAGCCCCAAAAAGACGTGTGGATGTGGACAATTGCAGAGGTTACTATGATGTGATGGGCCAGTATGACCTGACCTTCAATTGCACCAAAGGCACATACATATACTGCTGTGGGACTTGCCACTACCGCTTCTGCTGTGAGCACCAGAGCAGCCGCCTGGACCAGGACTCCTGCAAGAACTACGACTCTCCTGTATGGGCCAACACGCAACCACCTGCAACCCCACCACCAGGCCAACGATCTGACCCAAACTTTGACCCACTCCGGCAGCAGAACAGCAACACGATGTACGTCATAGGTGGTGTGATTTCCTTCACAGTGGTGGTGGCAGTGGGCATTAAGGTGGCCTTCCACAAGGTGTCCCGCCGGCCCAGGCACCGGGATATAAACGTGCCCAGGTGAGAACGGACAAACATCAAGCAAGGCGTTTCTTTCTTCTAGGGTCTTTACTAGTATGAAATCGTTTCTGGTTTATATTGCTTTTTCTTTTTGTTAAGGTACCACAAAGCCAGAGGTGGGCAAAGTAAAAGACTGTCTCAGTTACAGAGTACTCAGCTACTTGGTTGAAACAAAATCCTGGTCTGGATTTTTACTTTTTACTTTTACTTTGCCCATGCAGTGCATTTACTTAGCTATGCTATATTGATAATTAGAAGAATAATTTTAATGATAAGGTTAATGGCCACAATTAATTATATGTAATGATTATTAAATGACAATCAAGCAACCTTATTGCATATCTGAGTGGGAAGATCGGACCATTAAGTGTCAGGAGAGGTCCTTTTTACACTTGGTATTACAGTGCACCTTGGTTAATCAGACCACAAGTAAACAGTGCTAAATACAAATGCAAATGACCACCAATACCCACTGGGATCTGTCCACACAAACCACTCCTGAGGTGCTCTGGGACACATTTGACCACACATTTTTTGTAATGTAAATGCTAAAAGTGAATTCATAATTCACTTTTCCTCTTGGGCTTTTGGGCTGTCGTGAGCACGGCTACTTGTGCTCATACTACATTTGGTGATGTGAATGGATGGGGTCGGTGCTGCATACAGCAGTAATATTCCACCAGAACAGGAGAGAGCAAATGAATTGCAATTCAGTTCAAGTTTATTTCTATAGCACATTACATTGTCTCAAAGCACTTTACATTATCCCTGCCCAAAGTCCTCAGTGAGCAAGACAGAGGTGACACTGGCAAGGAAAAACCTTGGGAGGAACCAGACCCAAAGGGGGAGCCCATCCTCCAGTGGCCAGCAGCGCAAGTCAACTGAGCAAGATGGCAAAATTCTAATTTACACTACCAAAATATTAAGATTTCAGTGTCAATAGAGAGGCAGGCAGGTGTGGGCATGCAGCACACCCCGGGAGGGGTAGGGGAAATAAAGTGCATTAGCCAAAGTAGCAGAGGCTAGAGGTGATGCAAACAGTTAGGTGAGTGCAATATGTAAGCTGCAGATATGACTATGGCGGCATAAGTAGGAGGGAGATGCAAGTGGGAACGCAGGCATGGGAAGTCCATGAATGTCAGCACTCCAATATTGTGACAATTCTAAAGTTATTAGTCTAGGCTTGGGTGGTACCATGGCAATATGGCATAATATGGTATAATGAAAGCCTTACAACAAAATTAGCTGGGGACCCCGTACAAGACACATTTTAAAACCAAGTGTAAATAGGGCCTAAAAGTACCCCTCTGTGTGTGCATGGTGCTGTCTTGCTGCAGGGCTGACAGGGCTGGGGGCTTGCAACACTAAGCAGGCTTTCTTGCTTAGTTGGACAACTTATTGGATTTAAGGTACTCCAGTTTAAATGGACTTTCTTCACTCACTTACATTTAGCCCAGAATACCATTCCAACAAGTTATCTGGATAAGCAAGAAATTCTGCTCCGTAATTCAGGCCTCCACTGTGCAGTTGTCGGCTGCAACAACAGCAGTGTTTGCAGCAAAGGTTTAGGATCCTTTAGGATTCCCAAAATTAAAATATATATGTATTTTTGTTGGTTGTGTAAAAGCAATAAAAGAGCAACCATATGGATTAAATAAGTTCAACAATAGGTGCAGTAGTCAGTTAAAGTTAGGACAGCTTAACTTATACTAAGGTTAGGAGAGCTTATTGAAGAGTCATAAACTTAGGAAGTTAGTTTAAGGAAGTTAGGATGTTATGCAGCACCATGAAGGAACAGGAAGTAAATGTGGTTATAAATGAGAATTCAATCGACTAAGCGAGATCGATCTGTTGTTACCTAGTTTGCAACGTAACAAATTAGATGTGTTTGATGGAGCTGTTATCATTTAAATTGTAATGTAAACAATCATAAACAACAATGTTCAATTTATTTAAATTATAATTTAAATATTAATAAATTATAATTCCATAAAATTATAATTTAAACAATAATTTAAATGCATTTAGCTGGTGAACACTGGCTAACACTAACACTACTGCATTTCATAATCCCCATTCTGTTTATGGTTATGGCGACTGATGTAACCTAATGTGAATACAAGCAATTTTACAGCTTTTTGTGGCATTTAAATTAGGAGAATTAAACAGACATCAGATTGTCCTGGTTCTTATATTAGGCCATTCTTATCCTTTCACATTAGGCAAACCAGCCACAATGTATGACAGAGGCAACACTGACTGGGCACCAAAAATGAACTTGGGATACAGCAATGTGAAGAGTTTGACAACATCACAGGCATCAAGAGAGGAACGCAAAAAGTAACAACTCAGACAGTCCCTTCAGCAAAATGAAAGGCGCTCACCCTGGGATAAAATAAGTCAATAAGCAATTTACCTTTGAAACACTTTAGGCCCAATTTTGCCCCTGAGGAAAGTGCAACGCAAAGTGAATTTCATACCAGCGCATTCCTCAATCTCATGCCCAGCACGCATGTTTTCAAAATAAATGATTGCCACTCACAGGAAGGGTAACTTTTAAATGAAGTGTAGCTGAGCGTATTGTCCGTGCAATGCAATTTTAAGGCAGCAAATGACATTGCTCTTTTGACCAACAAAAATCATGTATAAAGTCTGTGGTGTATCATTAAACCATATTTAAGTGCTGTGTTTTAGATACGTGTGGGTGTCACGGACACCAGCACGTGTTTGAAGTGCGCCAATGGTTTTTTGTTATTTTATTTATATACATTTTACAACTGGTACTTTCATGTAATCATACTGTTTCACGAAACACCAATATTATGTGTATATACAGTGCTCAGCATAAATGAATACATACATAAATGAGTATGCCTTTGAAATTACAACTTTTAACCATTTCTCAGTGATTATGAGGACAATTAGATGTATTTTTACAAACCAGTTTTATTAAACATTTATTTATATCAACATAAGAGTATGATCACCTACTTTACTTCTTTAGGATAAAAAATAATACATTCTATTCAAATAAGGGGATGCAAAAATGATTACACCCCAATGAGGTCTTAGGAGAAAAACTAAAATTGTAATTAACCGGAATTCAGCAATCTAATCAATAATCACACAGGTGGCCACAGGATAATTGACAATTAAAAGTGGTAATTAAGAGAGAAAATCTAGGTCCACTCAATGCTCTCAATGCATTTCTATGGGGAAAACCCTAATCCCAATCTTGACACCCTTAACCCCT
>JAODKL010000370.1:0-11632 GCA_026780765.1 Petrocephalus schoutedeni
CACATGCACACCTACGGGCAATTTAGGAACACCAATTAACCTCAGCATGTCTTTGGACTGTGGGGGGAAACCGGAGTGTTAAGGGACATTTCATAAATAAAAATATACAAAACATAGGAATATGCTTACCTGCAAAGGCTGTACCGAGCAATGTAACGATGCATCTTTATTTCATAATAATTTTATTAATAATAATAATAATAATACAATAGCAAAAATAATAACTTGGATTGAACCCAGAGGCTTAGCCTGCTAAGCCATACAACATGGTTGGCTAGACAGCTCGAAGCCCTGATTTTGGAAATTATGGAAAAAATGGTGATATCATACGATGAAGCCTGTGATTGGTTAGGGAAGTGAAATGCAAGCCGCTCCCCTGAATTCAACAAGACAGGATGTCCCAAAATCTATAATTACAGAGCAGGGGGCTATCCAGAAACTCTCAGTCCTGGAGGCATAAAGTGACACTCCTGTCCACTGAACCATAATGCCACCTATAATAGACTACGTATCAGTAACAGAGCAAAAACCCAGGATTCTCCCTGTGTTTCCTCCAAATTCTCCCACAGTCTAAAATCATACATTTAGACTGAACTGACAACTCTAAATTGTGAATGAGTGAGTGTGCATGTACATTTATACCATGTGATGGACTGGCATCCCATTAAGGAGGTCCCCTGGCTTGTGTCCTTGCTGTTGCTAGGGGTAGGCGTAGCTGAAAGATTGAACGATAAAAGAAAAATGAAATAAAAACAAGTAACAGAAAAGCTACATTGCCCCGTAACACCCACCATTATGGCAGAAACCGATACCTTGATGGCTATAAATATACATGGCAGTGGTGACTAAAAATAATTTCAGCAGAAACCGAAGGTACCAAGTTTATCATGTCAAACATTAAGAAATTCAGATTTATGAGGACAGTTGCTACCTTGTCAGAAAAAGAATGCAAGACGATGTTATGTTTGAAAGCCTGCATATGTAATATCCATAAACTGGCCTCATCAGTATGCAAGGATCTCAAAAACATCCATTGAAAGTACACTTTGAATAGTGTTAGGCAGAGTTGCAAGGTGGAATCCTTTCGTGAAAGCTTTATATTGGAAGAGTACGGATTTGTCAAGCTGCATATTAATGATAAAGAGGACCTTGGTAAACATTATGACCACTATAATACATGGAGTATGACATATTTTTGACTTCTTTTGCATTTTCTAGCGCCAGTAGTCTCATAGCAAATACAGTCGTAATAAATTTATGAGTTTATCAAAACATTTCAAGTGAACCAACCTAGCATCTCTGCTAGAAGACTCGACATGGATTAAAAATAAAGAATTCGTCATGACAAAAATCCCTGCTGTGGACTAAGAAAAAAACTGGTGGGACTGGAGAGATTCTCCTTGGAGAAATGGTCAAAAATCCATAATCCTTGTTGACACAGCCTGATAAAATAGTACTGGGAGTGTCATCTCATGGTATTCAATGCAGACATGCTGATTCCTGGGGTGTGAATAATAACTCCTGTGCTGAAATCTTTGTGGCTTTTTTAAAATCATGCCAAAACAGAACAGGTGTGAAATATAACACACTTCTGCTGCAGTAATCTAATATACCACTGTTACATTCCTAAAATTTTAAACAAACATTTTGAATAAACAAAGCAATTAATTATAATTATTTATATTGAATTTCTAATAAGGTATTGCATGTTTCCCGATGCAATTTAGAAGCACCAGTTCAATTAACTGGTTCAATAATGTTATAACCAACCAGTAATGCAATAACTTATTATTATTATTATTATTATGGGGAAAAAGTCATTACGTCTTTGGTTCAGAAAATGTATTACATTATTGGCCATTTAATGCATTATCGACTTTTATTACATTAGGAACAAAAAAGAATTACATTATTGGCAGTTATTACATTAACAGTAGTTAATACATTTTTGACTTCTACATGCAACATGAGCAGGACATAAAAAATGAACACACACACCACTGTGGGGGGATTCAGAATCCCAGCATACAGGTGTAAGATTACAGTATTCCTGCTATACTACAATGCCAACTCATTTACATTCCTATTGGGACTAAATCCAGGTATTAAAAAGGCAAACATCTAGCAAATTAATACATTCATAGTTTTATACGTTCCCACATTTTTCCATTGGTAATATTCTTTTTTTTTAAATCAACCATCACATATTGAGGATACTTTTTATTTTAGAAGCCCATTTGTTACTTTAGTTTACAATGGAGAGAAATAGGGAAAAAAAACATGCTAATGGAGGTTGGGCATTGAAGAGCCCCTTTGAAGAGTTCCTTTGAGAATGGTGCCCTTCTGTGAAGTGATGAAGAAATGTGTTTCCCATCATAATCCCTAAACTCCCTTCATTAGTGATGCTCCCAGGAATATATGGATAATTTAAATGTAAAGTGTACATTTTGTTGGACTAATAAATTGACCTGAGGAAGCATTAGAGGAATTGTACTGTATGTGCTAATGACTCAACTAAGGACAGGACATTGTATAACCACATGAAAAAAAGTGTCCACTTATGATTGTTCATTTTAGTCAGTATTATTACTTTATTACTTGATATGCTTTATTTATTTACTATTATTTGGAAACCAAGGGTATTACCATTGCTGTACACAGTAATCCTGAGAGACCTGTACTGAATTCACACAATTATGCATTATTAAATGAGTATTTCAGATCCATAGGTGTTATGAATTCAGGTAAAATTCACTTATGATCAGATCAGTAGCAGTAGTAGAAGCATAAGAAAATGAATGAAATGGAATGCCAAGCCTTTTGGCAGGAAGCCCCAGTCAGATTCATTATTAAAGTTAATTTCCCTTGCCTTACCAGGTCATCAGTAAGGATTCTTTTCTTGCAGGTAAAATCATTCATGGCAATAATTGTCTACAGTCAAAGTACAGTATTGAGTGAACATGAGACATGGTGATTTTTGGCTTCCAATAAAAAGGTACCTAAGACTTTACTAGAGGGAAGACTGTCATTGGAGCTGAAGGCCAATTACTGATTTCATTCTGTAAACATTTGATTTAAATAAGTTTTGCTTATATGAATGTAAGAGCTCATTCACACACATACGCAGACTTACATAGGGACAGGCAGACAGGCACTTACAAACAGACGGTGAGCCGGCTGACATTCATTTTGCGTAACTGAAGAAAAGAAAAACAGTTTTAATGAAATGGCAACTGCATACGGTGCTATTCTGGTCTGTATGAAGAGGAAACAAGACATATGGTGACTTATTTAACTTACAAGGCAACTCAGCCATTCAGTTTTTTGTGTTCTGAACAGACCAGGTCACTTTATGGAAACATAAATAGTTGGATTTTCAAGGAAACTGCCCCAGGAGTGCAATGTAACTTATTATAAACATATTTCTTAAAAAGTCACACGGAAAGGGCAATGACACAAATGACGAATGACATACATGTGTCAGAGAACTTTGAAAGCTTCATGGCCACTGCTATTTTAAATTACCTAAAAAATATGTCAGGGAAAATTGCCAAAAGAACAACAGCAACCTTCAGTAGACAGCAGACAAAGATACATCCGCATATCCAAAAATACAAGACAAAATACAACCATGATTTGAATGTGTAGTAAGTATGTGTGGATTCTTTAAATGCTTCCACACACCCTGTATTACAGTTCCTACAAGCTGGAAAAGGATTAGCTGTCTGCATGGAGATAATCTTGGTGATTTCATGACAGCCAGGTAGAGAGATCTCTCCAAGGCATGTCAAAATCTGGGACAAGGCCTGTGAATTAGAAGAAGGCAGGAAAGGAACAGATGTTGACATGCCAGTGACATGAAGCCATGTGCAGTTAGGATAACTCTAGAATTTTTCACCTTTTTATTTTCCAGTATTTAAATATTTAAGCCAATGACAAATATGCTAGATGCCAGGTGTTATGCAGACAATTACTGAAATTTTGTATTACTAGTATGGAGTGGGTCTAATAATCCAGAAAATTTGTTTAATAAATGAAGGAAAATATATTTCTTAAATATGCTGTAAAGATATCTGAATCCCCACATTGTGTGTGAAATGCCTCTATGTGAATCAGACTGGGTTTTAGTGCAATAAAGAAATTTAAGAAATTCTTAGAATCAAGTATTGAATATCATAGTTTTTATGACACATTTTATCATATTAAGAACAGAATATTAGCATATACAAATGTGACAAGAACAGGAACCAGATACTAGGGCTCAATAGAAACATTAGCTATTTAATACCTAATTCCTTGCTATTTACTAAAACTTGTCCTAGATGTTGAGATGTGTGAATGTTCCTCGTTTACTGTACTTAATACAGAGTCTATGATGATGAATGAGAGTTTGTTTCTACAATAATATTCTGTGTAAGATGCTAAGGTTGCATAAGATGCTTCCCTCCATAAGAGTGTTGGTAGTTAAAGATTCAGCTGATTGTTTAGCTACTAGCAAGAAGTCTGGTGCCTTGTTGGAATGAATGTAATTATTTGCAGAATTGTTTTATCAACATGGCTTGGCCCTTTCCTTCTTGCTCTGTTCAAGCTGCTGGTAATGTCACCTGGAGGTAAGCCCTGGATGAATATTACAAGCTGGAGGGTATGTCACCTACTGTGATATTTAGACAAGGTTAAGGTTGAGGGACGAGCTGCTGTGTGTGATCCAGCTGGGTCCTTAAAGATGGGCCCTGCTGTATGCGCACAAAGTTTTGGTCGCATCTTTGAGCCCATTAACCCCAGGATGCCAAATGTCATTTTAGTGTCTATGGTTATCTATGGAACTATGGGGAAGCTTTGGTACTTATTGTGAATGTGGAGATGGTGAATGCGTGGTCCAGGTAAAATCTTTATATATGCAAATAAGTTCTATTGACTTGTCAAATGATTCTTGGCCTATTCTTAGCTCTGCACGAGTAGGAAGGGAAGATGCTTGATTTAAACTATGGCACTGTGTCTACCCAGAATGATGGGGACCTAGGGTGTACAGACCTCATTCAACACAAGATTCCTTTAGTCGATGAGACCCCAGTTCAGCAGAGAATTGGCATTTTCCCACATAAAGTGAAGATTGCATTATGCACTCCCTTCAGTCTGTCTGAGTTAAATATGCCTTTCAGCCCATGTAATGGGCCCAGTACATTTCCACATTTGATAGAGCATATTTTAGAGATTAGAAGTTCCTCTCTTTATTGCAGTACCTTGATAATATTATAATGTTTTCTTCTGGCTTTGAAATTCATTTGCAGCACCATTAGTTATGGTATGGAGGAGATTGCAATAGCATAATCTGAAGTTGAAAATAACTAAATGTTATTTCAGTTGGACGTTCGGTATCTTAGCCATATTGTTTCCGTCTGGGGGGTGGCCACTGACCCTGAAATTGTCAAAGGTGAAAGGTGATTGTCATTGTTGACACACCATAGCACGCAACAACAAAATGTGTCCTCTGCTTTTTACCCATGTGACAGTGTGATACAGCAGGGGGCAGCTACATGAGCGACACCGCCATTGTGTTTGAAACGTCCTGCACATATTTTAAGTAGTCAACACAAATATTGTCCACCATTCACAAACTGGTATCTGAGATTGGTGAAATTAAAGGCCGTCGATCAAGTAATTAAGACCCATTTAGATCAGCTGCCAATCGATTGGAGCACCTTTAGCTTAAAGTCGTATTTAAAGATGGATTTTCCAAGGTTTGACCTTATAAATGTTTACGATCCCCATTAATAGACTGCTTTGTTGCAATTTTCAGTACTTGGGTTTGCCTACTTTTATGTTAAAGAATGCTAAGTATTGCACTTAAAAGAAACATATCCATTACATGGCTTTGTTTGTCTTTGAAGCGTGAACTGAATCTGCAAAAAAAACTGTTGGAGTTATCTATCTTTGCCAAAAAACAAACTTGAAAAAAAAAAGATTAAAGTTTGTTAGTTATTTTTGCTTAATCAAAACAGTCCAACTGTAGTTATTATAGTATACTGATATTACCTGAAATGCACAAAAAACACATTTTTGAAACTTCCGAAAAATGGAAATTGAACGTTGGGGGTTTTGCAAAAGGTCCATTAGCACTGATAATTTCTGTACATACACTGTTGTGCAAAAATGTTTGCTTTTTTCCTCACATATTTTTAGAATTGATCACATGCACCGGTTGGTTGGGAAAAACCTTATAAGGAACTGAGAAACTGTATTATTATTATTATTATTATTATTATTGCAGAAATATTTATTTCCATGTCTTCTGATTGTTCTACTAAATGTTTTGTTTTTATTTGGCCCAGATTATTCCCCACCATAGGGAAGAGTTTATTTGTGAGGTATCAAGCTTGAAAAGCTAAAGATGACATAGAAATGAAAGCAGTACAGATCATCCTTACTAATAGTCCTGTTTTTCTGAGGTTAAATAGGCATTTGCATCACTGCTATGGAGATGGGGTGTTAACCGTTATAATAGCCCATCTACAGTCTTGTCTCAGTTCCCTGTCTACTAGGTCATGCCTGTCAGCATGCAGCAGTTACAGAGACTCCTTAGAGTTTAGCGTCAACTCCCACCGAGAAGCCTTCAGGCACTAAAATGTATTACAGAAGACACATATTTATTAATTTATATATTATTTCATGGGATCTCCATTATATAGTGGGGGATTTATTCAATCTTTTTCAGTGTTTATTCTGTTCTTAATAGCCCTTAAAGTAGTATTGTAAAAAAAAGAATCTTGCTTTGTTTCACAATAATAATAATAATAATAATAATAAATCACCTATATACTCCAAAGACAAATATAAAACTAGAAGACCATCTTTGAGCACATAAATAATAATAATAATAATAATAATAATAATAATAATAATAATAATAATAATATCAACCCCCTATTGTCACGGTTTTTGCGGGATCGACGACCCATGATGCAGGCTGTACTTGGCAAGGACGTTTATTCGGACGAAGCAGGACAGAACAGGCACAGGTAGCGGCAACAACCATGAACGATGCATTCAATACATTCATTCATCAATACACATTCAATAACCGACCCTGGGGGCATGACACAGATCAATTAAAAAGGGAAAGACATCAAGGACTAAACACGGGGCAGCTGGGCACGATTAGGGAAATGCACGTGGGGAACAAGGGGGGCGTGGCGCACAAGGATCACATGGGCAAACCGTGACACCTATACTCTCCAATAATGAATCTTCACATCCAGTTCTTTTGACTTAATTATCAAGTATAATATTTCTACAAGTCTCACATATGCATTTTTTCACTCAGTAATCATTGATCATTGTCTAATTATGAAATTCTAAGCCTTAATTTCCCAGTTGATAGATGTCAACTGGGGAAATGAAACAAATGAACAAATAACCAAAATGCAATCCTATTGTCTTCCCACTAGGAGGCTAACAGTTTTCTTTTCATCAATCTGTGGGTGGCACAGCAGCAGTATAGCTAAAATAGCATCTGTTTGGTCTGATAAATAATCTGCTTTTATACTGGATTGGAAGTCCCTTGTTAGATTGTCTCTGTGGTGTATGTGGTCCATTTCAAGCATGAGTGCTTTTAACCTGAGATACATGAATACTGGACTGGTACACTGAAAATGTTGTGTAAAAGGTTTTTGTTACTAGAATAAAATATGCATAATAATGTATATATAGTATTTATAGAATAAAATATATTTGTCACATACATATTTTATATATATAGACATATTTTTCGCTATGGCTTGCACTTCTGCCATAGTTGCATAAACTGTGCTGATGATGCATTGCTCTTCTTTGCCATCTAAAAACTGCATCTGTTTACCTGTTTAGAAAGTTTAGATTGATGGATAATAAACTTATATATTCCCCAAATTTGGGTGCTGAACATTCTACTGCACAGTGTCACTCAGAAAAATATAGCATCTATTATTCAAATATACTCATGCCATGAGAGTAATGACAGAACATTGCTTAATTTATCAGTCACAGGAAAGCTTTGGCTTTGCTATGAACATGATCACTGCTTGTTAATGCAACAGTGAATTAATAGTGGTCATGGGACTCCGAATTACTACCAGTTCTACAGAAGTGTATGTGTCTGGGAAGAAAAAAAATGAAATGAGAAAAACTCTCTCACAGACACACTTTAGTTTAATGTGCAGAACATTGTGGGGACGTTTACTGTGTAAGTTATTACAACAATGTGAAGTGGAAGTGTCATTGAACATTTTTAAATGGAACTAACTGAAATGGAAGTAAATCAGGTGTAAAGACTGAAAACTGACATGGGGAAAATTATTAATAGACTATCACTTTAAATAAACTTCATGTGCTACTTCTTCTCTGGCATATTACTGATGTCCCTGCATGAAAATACTGTGCTTGAGCTTAGCTATGACAACTGCCTTATGAGGTTTTAAATAAATGATTTTTTTACCAAGACATTTTGTTTTGTTTTGTTTTGTTTTAAAGCTCCCACAGAAGGTGCTGTTATAATTATAGGCACAGGCCATTTTGACATTTAAGCATACTGATTATTTATTCATTCTTCAGATATCTTTACTATGTATTATCACATCAATGCTAAAATTCGTATTACTTTTAATTATTCACACTTAATTTACAAAATCTGTATAGCAACATTTTCCTGACCATAGCTGACTAAAATACTAAATTATTTGGCACATTTGCATAGCATATAACAACTGCAGTTAATTATATATAGTTACTTATTAATACTTCACACAATTTGTATTTATGTGTGAGCAGGTCACTGCAACTAAAATTGTGGGGAAAAGTGTTGTATATATTCCATATTAAACTACATGTGTGTATAAGTAAATTAAACTGCTGCCCTGTGAAATTTATGCTAGCAAAATTTCTAAAGAATGAATAAAACTGTCACATGACCTGGGAGTTTATGTTTCATAATAGTGATAGTGCTTACTTTCTGCAGAATAATCTTTTTCATGATCTGTTTTCAACATTACATGTTTTTGCAGTTCAAATCAACATAACTAAGTCAATTAAAACATAACTAAGTCAATTAAATTTCAACCTGGTTAGTACAAATACATGTAAATGAATAATTACTGTATGTTCTGTTTGTATTTTTCTCTTCCCCTTTGGATTTCAGAGCTGTCAGCAAAAGGGGGCAGATGGGCTTACTAAAGCCCCTAATGCTGACCATCAGCCTGTGACCACTGATGATGAGTTGGCTTGGAAATGTTGATCTCATATTCATTGTGCAACATACAGAAGCACATCCTAAATATATGTGGGTGCAGAATTATTAGGCAAGTACTATTCCTAGAGATAATTTACAGCAATACTTAAGCAGACCTATAAAAGTGAATTCAGAAGTTTTTCTTTCGCCCAAAATAAATTTATTTAAAGAGAAAATGTCACATTAGCCTGTCAACAAACAACAAAATAAAAAAAAAAAATGTATTATCAGCAGGCACAATTATTACGCAACCAGAAGTGAATCTCTTCACCATCATGATAAAATAAATAATAATAATAATAATAATAATAATAACAATAATACACAGTTTTAGATAGTCTATTTAAAGAATAACAAACTATCAGCCTGTCCCGGCCTGCCTTCCGACCCCTCCTGTTTCCTCCCTAGTATGGCTATAACGAGCTACACCCGGTATGTGTTAGTCTTACATCTCGTTCAAGCCTTCATGTTAACTCACCCAAGCTGCCTCTTGTTATGATCCTTCTAAATGCCTTCCTGTACTATGCTCCTCAGTCCAGTCATTTAAGTCACTGTTTCCTAGTTTTTGATCCCTCGTCATCCCTTTGCTTTTAGTTTATTCCCCAATAAAACCCTGTTTTGTTTACTCCTGCTCCCGCGTCCTTCCTCCGTTAGATCACGACACAGCCGTTCTAGACAGTCCAGTTTACCAAGTTCACTTATCCATTGAACCGGTACAGTTTTTGAATTGATCACGTCCTGTATTAGCCGAGGCAGCTAAGACTGCCTCTCAGATACTACGCTGAGAAGTACTGCTTGCCACCTAGGTAAATTGTACTTTTATAAGGCCCAGTAGTTCTCAATGGGGATTAAATGTGTTCAGTTCTGGGCATCGCGTCTGACCGTTGTTAGGGTATACACTTTGTGTGGGCAGTAACTCAAAATTGATTCAGAAAAAAATACGTTTCGTTAAATGCTTTCAGTTCAGGGCAAGGCTGAACTCACCTAGAAGGTAGATGCAAATTGTGCATTGTCCACATCCCAAAAATCACCCCGGCAGTATCGTACTAGCAGAATCGTATTGTTAGGTATGTGCTTTAACTGTTTATGTGACAGAATCAGTCACGAGGTGGGGTTATACTGTACCCGAGTGCCAGCTGCATTGCTTAATGGTGTCTCCATAAACGCAGTCAATCGTGTGCGCCTGTATGTACATTTACATTTACAGCATTTGGCAGACGCCCTTAGACAGAGCGACTTACATAAGTGCTTTAAGTCAGGCAATGAATGGCCCATTTTAATTGTAATATTTTGCTTAATTATTCTGCACAGAGAGATGCTTTTATTGCTAACTAAAGAATCTGATAGGAAAGAATTGGTTTTGCTGTATGTGACATTATCGCTGTTTTGCTTTTTTTGGAATTATTTCCAATCACGAAAGCATATAATGATGCTCTCCTAGTCCTTGCATTTCAATTCAGTAACAGTTCTAATGTTCATGAATTATTTATCATGCATTTGGGCAGATCCAAGCTCCCCCTATCATGGGGAACATTATAAGCAAATTGTCAATGGGCCTTTTCTTTTGTCTTTTGTTTCCTTTTATCATTCTATAGTGGCTTAATGCTTCTATAATTATTTTCCAAGCTCTTGTCAGCCTCAATTTTTGATATAGCAAGCAATATATTTTTAGAAAAGTAGCTAGACGTGGCTGCAGATTTTTAAGTTTCTTTAGTTAAACATGTTATGCCTTAAACTTCTTATTCTCACAATCCTCTAGTATGCCACATCAACAAAGCAAGCAAGCAGTACAGATGTGTTCTGTGGAGATCCAAAGGGGACATTATTAGTTATTTTCTCTAGATCAGAGCATGTTATTCCCTTTATGAATATGATTTATACAGATAAAAAATAATGTTCACTCTCCTATTGTTACGTCTTGCGAGGATCGGACGAAACGGGAGACACGAGAAATGACTCCAACACAGCACTTGCAGGGGAACACAGGTAACTTTAATGACTGGACTGGGGAAACAGACTTGAACGCGGACTAACATACAACACTAATGATCATATAACGAGACAGGGCTGGGGCAGACGCTAGGATTCACACGTGGGCAGCGAGGGGCGTGGCACACAGGAGGACTGGACGGGAGGCCGTGACAGAACCCCCCCCCCAAGGCGCGCACACCGGGCGAGACCGGGGACACAGGACCTAAAAAACAAAGCACAAAAACATCAACGGGGAACAGGGAACAGGACAGAAACACAAAACAGGCACAACAGGAGCAAGACCGACAACAACTGACACACAACTGGCAGGGCCAACAAACACAGGGGCAGCAAAACAGGGGACACAGGGGAAACACCCAGCGGGGAAACAGAGGGACCGGG
>JAODKL010000371.1:0-11626 GCA_026780765.1 Petrocephalus schoutedeni
CTGCAGCTAACAGGGCCTCTTCCAAAACAACCACTTGTGGATGTAGCGTCACCAGAATGGATCCCAGCTGCCGCTCCATGGAAGGTCCCGGAAGGGGTACGGGTGCCAAGAGAACTCGCACGACTCGCGCAGACCCCCCCCCCACCACGCTCCCAACCCCCTCCCATGCGGGGCTGACTCTGCAGTCCCCTTCCGTGGCACCTGGGTTGACCCTACGGTGAGCCATCTTGTAATGTTACCCACAGCCTGCAGGGCGGCGCCAAATACACATCGGTCTTTGAAGGCAAGCCTAAAGCAGTTTCTGTGAAATCGCTAAGAGTGATCCTGGCCTTTTGAGCAATAAACCATGGTTGGGAAACTTGCTTCGTGCTGATGAAGTACATCTCTGACTCCCAGTGCCTCCTGGTCTTTCTGGGCTTGTGGTGATTGTCCTGTGGCCTTTGAGTTGAGACCCTCAGAGGCACTATCCTTGTGATTGGTTTAGGCTCACGTACACATGGACCAGTCCATCCCCTGATGACTGTGGGCGGAGTCTGCCTCAGAGGCTCTCTCCTTGTGATTGGTTTAGGCTCATGTACACATGGGCCAGTTCATCCCCTGATTGCTGTGGGCGGAGGCTACCTCCTATTAGCTAAAACTCATGTCTATATGATTCTTGCTTGTATGCTTTCTCTACTTTGCTGCTGTCTGGAGCATCCTTAAGGAAAAGGTTGTTTTTTTTTTTTATCAGCACATTGAGGTCGTGATGCTCTGAGCAGCCGAAAAGAGCATCATAGGCATGTAAACATCCCATCTGGAAAAAGCCTCCAGTGGGGTTGTGTGGCAAACCCTGCTCTGGCGTGTTGGTTATACACCAGTGTGTGTGTGTGTGTGTGTGTGCGTGCTTGTGTCTGAGCACACGTGTCTGTGTGTGTGTGTGTGTGTGTGCTTGCGTCTGTGTGTGCGTGCTCGTGTCCTCCCCCCCGGTGCTTCGCCTCTGCCGGCCTCTCCCCAGCCCTCGCACCTGCTTACACAAGAACACGCCGTCTGTCCGTCGCCGGGCTGCTTATTCTGCCGTCCTGCGGGTGGCCGCCGCTGCCTGCTGCTGTCCTGACTCCCTGAAACAGCACCCCCCTTCAGCATAAGCTCATTACAGGCCGGCCCTTCATGCCCCCCCTTGTGAAGAGATTGCTGACAAGAGATTGTCTAACCTTCTCTGGCTTCCCAGATCAGCCAATGTCGCTCTTGACAGCAGAGAACCCCCCCCCCACATCACCAAGCGCACTGTTCTATTGGCCAGGGATGGTGGGGTACGATACACACCAGGGCTGGGTTCGCTGGCTTGCTGTGCATTCTGGGTAAATGCAATATTCAGCCAGATAGAATGTTTAACATATTTAGCGCCTGCCCCGTGTTTATTTGTTAGTGTACAGTTCAAAGAAGGTCTTATGGTAGTTAATTGTTTTGCTGGATTCGATGGGCACATGAAGTGGAGAGTTCCGGGCCTTCGTAAGATGAGAATACTGCACCGCGGTCGGGCAGACATGCCGAGGCGTCTGTCAGGCCAGCCGGCGATCCCTGCCAGCTTCCTGCTGCCCCGGTGCTATGTGAGAGAACGATTCCCAGCCGGCGAGATCCGCATGCAGGATAAACCCCATCAGACATGCGTCACGGTTCAGCTGCACTCACTCTGTAACCGTCTGGCCGAGCCTGGGAGTAACGTTTCATTAAGAACAGAAGAAATATTGATCCCAGATAATTCTCTGGTTAGTGCTAATCTTTTAAGGTAAAACCTGGTGTTGAGCTGAAGGTCAGATAGCAAGGCGGTAGCTGCTAATTTGGAAGCGGGCAGCGACACTTATGGCGGCTCGCCGGTGGCACGAGGTGTGGAAATGCCTCATTAGCATCTGAGCGATCTAAAGATTGAAATGTAAAACATTTCATTTCATTGGTCGAACGGCGGATGGCAAAAGGTTTCAAATATGTTGGGATATGTTCATTGTAGACTGCCAATTTATGGGCGTGGAAGTTAGAAATAACCTAAGATTTAAAATGTTTACCTGCCACCTGCCATCTATATAGTGGGTATTGGGTGTTGTGGTTGGATATGGCCGGGGTCGTTTAGGGTGGTCACCAAGGGGAGCGGAGAAGCATGCGGTGACTTGGTGTGTGTGTGTGTGTGTGTGTGTGTGTGTGTGTGTCTGTCTGTCTCTGAGAGAGAGACTCATAACTCCACATGTTAGGACTGCTTGATTACAGCTAAAATCACAATCGCAACTATTTTGGTCAATATTGAGATCACGATTATGCAACACTGTTACTGGTAGACTTTGGAAATATCATGTATTTATTGTACTTTCAACAGTTTATTTCCCTGAACTATCATCTTAATAAACAAATAGGGGTTAGAAAGGTGTGCGCTGCATTTGTAACACGACAAAACAGGAACGTCATTGTGAAACAAAATGTGGCATGATTATCTCAGTGATTTTTGTTTTAATAACCGTTAGAAGCCAAAATCATAATTGTTGCAGTGTAGTAAACTGCATCGTGTACGACAATGCATCTTTTTCCTACAACGCCAAGAAATGTTTGAATCCGCTGGGAAGTTGGTTTAACATCGGACTGTTGCAAACCATTCGCATGAAAACGCTATGTGCACATCATTAATGTCATGTTCAAATTCGTGAAAAATTGTGTAAGAAGTGATTTTTTAAAGGTGTTTTGGAATTTGCACAGATCATGTATTTGAAGTGTACTTTAATAAACCTTATTTATGTCAAAGCTGCTCCAGCGTATCAGTAAAAATGACAAATTAAAGCGCCTAGGTGAGAGTGCGTTCAATAGCCATTGTATGAAATAATTTAGAATAACTATTTTATGACGATCATAATACAATTTAAATATACACAGAAGACAAACTAAAATGTATTATGAAATACTTTTTAAGTTAAAAGAACAGTTATTGAAATTGGTTTATTCATTTATTTCATTTTAAGTATAAAGCCTTCCATACAAACATCTTGGGTGGTTTGGTCACCCTGTAATGTGCCAGTAACTTTTGATTTCTTCTTAATTTAATGTTCGGCAGGCTTGGGACCGAAAGTCATTGCTGACTCCCGCTTGTAAAAAATCAACGCATTTGACCCCATGCTTATTTAAATAAGTGCGGAACGTGAGATCAGATTACAGACTGTCGGTCCAGATGCATGTGGAGACGCAGGTCAATGTGAATGGACGTGCTTAGCGCTGGTCGGATCACCCAGGACGCGTGTTAATACCAGGTGTGAACATGGTCTCTATATCTGCCTCTATCTCTGTTTATCTTTGTGTCTTTATGCAGTCTGCGTGCATGTCTTTGTCATTCTGCGTGTGTGAGTGTGTGTGCCACAGTTCTTCACATGCTGTGTGCTGGTCAGGATGCTTGAGCACTGCACCAATCTGCACCAATGCCGGTGAGGGGCCCGAGTGAGGGATTGTTCGAAAAGGCTTGTGAATTTCCTAATTGGTCAGCTCAGTACCCTGTAAGGCTGATAAACGGGCACTCTGATCCTCACCTCTGTCCCAGACCGTCCCCCACACACAGTATTCCTGTGGTCCTCAATCCCGTTCCTGGCGCCCC
This sequence comes from Petrocephalus schoutedeni, assembly GCA_026780765.1. Classification (NCBI taxonomy): domain Eukaryota; kingdom Metazoa; phylum Chordata; class Actinopteri; order Osteoglossiformes; family Mormyridae; genus Petrocephalus; species Petrocephalus schoutedeni. The sequence continues at coordinate 3,602 of JAODKL010000371.1, forward strand.
CCCTGCCAGAATGTTTTCGTTCCCACCCTACCTTAATCAGCCTTATATGGTCCTTAATAGGCTAAAGCTGGTTACAGACAGGACGCGGCATGCGCTGTGCGCGCACAGCGGTGTCTACTCAACTCTCTCCTGTCATTTCGGCTCGCTGTCAGTAGCGACGATGTATATTTCACACGCAAAAGGATGGTATGCTTGTGGCATGTATATCTGGGCATTCAGACACGGACAATATAAGCTTTTTCCTCCATTTAGATTTCCCTGCCCGGATCAGTGCCCTGTTTCTGTTGATCGCGTGACAATGCGTCACGGCGCGCAGCGGGCAAAGTTCAACAAAGATCATCTTTGACCACAGTGCGGGCACAAGCTCCCCGAGCGACGCACGGCACAGAGCGCAGCACAGTGCGCGCCGCGTTCAGTCTGAAACCGGCTATAGCCTATTAAGGACCATCTGAGCCTGACTGAGGTAGGGTTGGATCAAACTCGTTGTGGCAGGTGGGGCGTCAGGAACAGCATTGAGAACCACTGCAGTAAGCAATCCTTCCGAGAGTCTCTCTCGCTCATGTTGGAGCCCTTGCCTGCTCTCCCATAGCTATAGGGGATTCCTTGCAGTCCAGTCTCTGCTCTGGGTGTTTTTCTCTTGTCCAGTGGTGTTTTTTTGACACCTCAGAAATTCCCACGATACGATTCGGTTTGGTTCGATACTAGGGTTAGTAGTCGATTATGATGAAATTTCACACAATCCTTCGCATTTCAATGAATTATGCAAATATGATTTGCATTTTATTATATTTTATTGGGAAATGTAAACAAAATCTAGTCCACATTAAAAAAGTTTAGTCAAGTATGTCCCATAAAACGAACAAAATAAAGTGCAATAAGGTAAAAATAAAACTAGATTAATATGGTGACAAATTTTTATGAATCAAGTCTTCTCCAGACAAATAGTTTTTGTTACACTTTTGTATGTCCATAGCAAGTAAAATAAAGGTGCAGTAAAGTCACACAAACACTGCATGGATAGACATAGGGTTGGGAAATCTTGCATCGTGATTCTATGGCACATGTGCGGTAATCAAAAGGGCTTCAGGTGACGGGAGAAGCATTTGGCCGACGCCAGCTTTTCCGTACAATACGGACCCCGGTTATCATCCAACAAAAGGTTAATTTCAGCTCCCCTAATCTGACATAAACCACACTCATAAACACTTTCAGGTTACTCTGCCACCTCGAAGGGATGGACTCCGGTCCGCATGGGTTTCCAGCATTTCCTGGCTGTTCTGGCGTGCGTTTCCCAAAGTCATAGTTGCTAACAGGAGCTTTTGGGAAATGTTTAGGAACAAACACAAGTAGCGAATGTCATACATTCAGCATAACTCACACGCAGAAAGCAAATTGTAGCAGGTAGAGGCAGACATTTTAGGAATTTACTTCTGCAAAATGCACTAGATGTAAAATTAGCGTGATATGACAGAGCGGATCCATTAAAATTGTCTAATGATCATATTGAAATGGAGCCGCATGATGCCACCTGCAGACGTTGTGCTGCATACCGCCACCTACAGCGTAAAAGTGCAGCTCGTGTACGTCGGAGAGGACCATGAAAACAATACTGTAACAGGCCAAGAATAGAAACGCATGGATCGGTATTTGTGGTCACATCGATGCATCGGATCGTTTGCCATTTCCTCAATACATCGATATAAATCGATGCTTTGCTTCACCCCTACTAGGCGTGCAGGAAACGTGCAGGCTGCTTCGGGCAGCTTTTCATGACATTGCTTTGCCGCATAGGATTCTGGGAAACCCGGTAGGGCCAGGCACGCTGGCATACCCACCCATTGCCTGAACCACATCAGCCATTTTCCTACTGCGGCGTTTAGTCTGGTCTCAGAGTGCTACCCTGAATCACAGGCCTCTCTCCGTGGGAGGCTGGGTTTCAGCTTTTCCTCTGAGAGAGACAAAGCTTGGGTGACCTGGGAGAAGTGCCCCCCCCCCCCAATTATCTGGAGAGGGTGGGTTGTTGGTGACCCCTGGGGGGTTTTGCGTGGTCCTCTGTCACTGGCAGTGCCCACAGCTGCTCAAATCCCTGGGGGAGGTGGGGGCCCAGAGCCCATGCTCTTGGGATTTGAAGCCCCAGTATGCAGAGGCCACCTGCTTGTATCTGTGAGGGGTAGGGCTCTGCAAAGTAGGGGGCTGCTGTCTGACGCGAGAGCACCTCCTGTTGGTCGCCCATGTTTAGGACATTCTGGCCGGCTTTGCTTCCTCGCCGCATGCTTGTTGGGTGAACAGAATTCTTCTGAGCCAGTCAGATCGGAAGATGGAGGGGGGTTCGCTGATTCGGGCTGCTGGCCCAGGCCTGATTTGCCTGTGTGACAGAGGCTGGTTTGACTTGTAAATGGCCTGGGGAAAAGGTAGCCTGTCAGCAGAGCTGCTCCAGCCTCCCGAGGCCGTGTCTCAGCGTGTCACATCCTGGCCCGGCCCCGTCAGGTACCCCTCCCCCCCCTCGATATCACCACCACCCATCCCCCACCCCGGCTGCCGGTGCTGTCAGTGATGGATGAAGATTTCGTTTGAGCTATAAAAGTCCCGAAGGTGTGCTGGTGGTGGGGGGCTTTCACTGCCTCGGGCAGTGTGTAAGGGCTGGCGGTGCTCTGTGCTGGGGGGGGTGTTTGCACTGAACATTAGGGGTCCTGATGCGGCGTGCCGGACAAATTGCCCGTCCGGGACCCAGGCCGGCGAACCGGCAGCTGTGTGGAGCTCCCGTGCTTCTCTGGCGAGTGGTTCTGATCCGACAGGTCGAGGCAGCGCGGCTGGTCTTCGGCAGGGAGGTCTGGGTGGGGTATGCGGCTCTGACAGCCAATCAGAATGGGCCATGACACCCCCCCTCCCCCGGTCTTTGGGCCGGGCTGCCGCGTTTGGCAGCAGGCTCGTGCCGTGTTCTGTGTGAAATCGGATGGTGGGGAGGACGCAGGCGGCCGGCACCATGGGGGTGACAGATGAGCGAGGCTGCCATGTGTCCCCCGTGGGGGGGGCGTGTCTACAATGGACTTGGCAGCCCACCCCCCATGATACGACGATATGTAAATGCTGCCAGTTTGCCACCTTCGCATAGGCTGGGCTCGCAGGATCGCTTGAATGGCGGAGTATACCTTTCATAGTTATTATGGGGGCGTGGGGAAGGTTTTATTCTGCTCCTACAGCCTGGCCATGGCTTCGTCTGGGTCCACTGAGGTATGGGTATGCCCCCCCCCCCCCAAATCTCCAGGGCTGAGGCCGTGACTAGGGGCAAGCGAGGTATTTAGGGGCCGTGAGGCCGGAGGTGGGGGGGTGGATCTTTTGTTGGCATTCGTCAAACAAAGGGAGCCTTTATTTGGGGGGGGGGTGGGGCAGATTGGGGGGTGCTGGCTGATGAGTGGTGATTGACGGACTCTTTGAGTGAATCCGCTCAGCCTTCGCATGGGGATGCGTATGGTATGGCCCCCACCCCCAAGGTGCTCCCCCCGAAACCAGGCGCCCCCTATGGACCGACCATCTCTGCTCTTCATTTGCCCCTGGCTCGCCTGGCGTCACGGTCCGCATTAACCGCCCTGCCCCCTGCTGGCGGCCTCGTAGCGGGGTGCGTGTGCGTGCTCTCCTGGGGGCCTGTGGCCCGTTCAGTGCGGCACCGTGTGCATGCGCCTAGCGCGATGGTTTACGGCGATATCTTTATGTAGCTTTTTATATGGTTTTATTGGGCTTTAAAGGCCCCAGCCGCGAGGCGTGTGCAGTGCTGGGACGGCGTCCCCCATCGCGAGGTCCTGGGAATTTACCGTAAGCGGGAAGCTCCGCGATCCCTTTAGCTGCGGCCGTCCCGCTGGGAACCACTGCAAATGGCGACGTACCCCCGTTACCGCTGAGCACGCTCCCTCCCGTCCGGACCCCTGCCCCCCCTGGCTTGTCCTGTTCCGCCTCACGGCCTGCCAGTCATGGCCTTGTCTTCCCAGGCATTAGAAACCCGTCCCCCCCCGAACTCTCCAGGTGAAAAACTCCGTGCCTCTTTCTGCAGAGGATGGACTGTTAAAATGGCCAGTTCCACTTTCCATGGAGAGGGGGGGTGGATGCAGTTAACATGTATTATGTCTGAGGGTTTTCCCCTCCCCCCACATCCCTCTCTGTTAACAGGCAGCCATAGAGATGCCCTAAAATTCAGCACAGGAGCTGGGTTGTGGAGGAACAGGGCTTGGGCCCTCAGTCCAGGTCACAGTGGAACAGGAAACCCCTTTAACTCCCGAGTGCCACCGAAGGCTGTGAGGGGGCTGTGATGTCAGCCGTGAGCATAAGCTTTTGGGTGGCGAGCGTGTGATGATGCCGCCGGGCCCCTGACCGCATGGGCGCTGATGCTGTGTCGACCTGGACGTTAACATGGCCTCAGAGCGCCGGCGTAATCCGGGGCTCGAGCCGCCGGCGTGGTGCGGCGTCTCCGTCTGAATATAACCTTCTGCTTCTATTCCGGGCGGGTAATTTGCAGGTCCATGGTCAGTACTCTGTTATTAGTCTGAGAATAGGCTTTCCGCTGGGACCGCAGTGGCAGTGTTTACTGCCCGTATTAGTAGTAGCAGTCTTATTTTGTATTATATTTGCATTTTCAATTTTCGCCAGTGGTGGATATTTTTATTTTGGCCGCTTGCTGTGTAATTGACCCAGCGTGGTCATTTGAGGAGGACATTTGACCCCCGGAGTGCAGACGGGGGTGGGACTTCAGTACCCATGATGCATTTCGGCCAGGGTCTCTGCAAAGCCCCTTTATCCCTTGTGTGGCTGCAGATGGGGCAAGAACAGTAATGGGTGGTGGGGATTTCAGCCGTCCATGTCTCACGTGTTGGTCTTTGCTCTGCTACAAAGTAGAGTCTCACTCGACCCCCCCCCCCCCCCCCCCCCCCCCCGAAGAAAGGGGGGGAAGAAAAAAAAAAACCCCCAGTCGGGCAAAAACAAAGCCACCCTTTTTCTCCGAGGCCCCCATAAAATCCCAGCTGGTTACAGTATCTTTTCTGTGGGGCCCGTGCTGCAGAGTGCAAGGCTAGGGGCACCTGAGGACGGCCGCCTCTCCCCGGGGTTGGGTAGGGGCGCAGGAATCCTTTTTCAAACCCCCACCCTGAAATTACACGTCCCCCACTGGACCTGCCAGCGGGCCGAGGAGTATTTGCAGCATCTACAGGAAATGGATTCCTTTCCTCCGGCCCCCGCATGCCGACACCCCCACCCAGGGGCTTCTCTTCCTCCCCACTTTCGTGCTGTGTGTGGGCCCATCTGGGATAATTAATGATGTTTGGCCGAGCTGGGCCTGGTTCTGTCCCATACCTGTCCACCGTATCGCTCCCCCCCCCCCAAACAGATGCTGTGAGCCAGATCCTATCTTTTCTAGCCCTGCCTTCCTACTAATCTTAAAGGGCTTCCTGTAATTGTCCGGTTTCTAGACAGGTGCCAGGCTCAGATGACGAGGGCCGGATCCGGTCCCGACCTCCCACTTCCGGAATGTTTCGTGGCGATCACGAGGCAGCGTGGCTCGATAAACGTCCGCCGCTGCTACTGTGTCGCCCGTTTTGATGACGATTGAAGCCGATTGCGAGAGCGTGTCTACCATTAAAAATCTATTTGGGTAAAATTAGTTCATTTTATTGCCCTTGATGGGCTTAGGAATGGGTTTTCATTTGAAAAACCTTTTTTTTTTTTAACCGCAGTTCACTGATACTTGGTCGTAATAAATAGGCAGCCTGTTTATAGCTGCCAGCTGACACCGGCTGGTGGGTGGGTTTGTACGTGTCCCCTGCTCTTGGTCCCAGTCCAGCTGGTTGCTTCTGTCGCCGAGGTAACATGTTACACTAACCTTGTGGGATTACACCACCGAGGATGGAAAATGTAGCTGAGGCGTGGGGAGAGGTTCTGTACCGTCTATACACAGCCTCACAGGTCGGGGGCGACTGCGAGTTTTCCTGTCATGTGACCCGTCCATCCCTGCAGTGGCTGGGGGTCACCTAGGGCATCTCTCACTGCTGGCAGCGAGCCGTAAGAAATCGGAGTTTGATCTTTGCAGAGTGAATGTTGTCTGTGTCTCCAGGACAAAAATCACAGGAACCCGGGGTTGTGTTTGGGGTGGGGGGGTGGCTGTGAATACTGATACTCATCTGTCCTAGGGAGGGTGGCGCCCCCTGTTGGCTGGCATTTCACTCCCACAGGTTTGCCCGCCGATCTGCACGCCAGATGCAGGCCTCTTTTGTCCTGCGTTTGTGAGTCAGTACCTAGTGCCCCCCCCCCACCTCCAGCACATTGTGTGCATGCCTAGCGACCCTCTGTGACCCCTTCCCTACAGGGTGCCTCAGCTTGGCTATGCCCCCACCCCATGTGTCAGGCCCCCAGCCTCTCTCCTGCCTTCTAACAGTCATGTGACCTGGGGGGGTGGTTTGGTAGACTTTCAGGCCAGATGGCTGACTAAGGTGGCCCACGTGTGATTGGATATCTGCGTGGCGGGTGGTGTCAGTGCTTCTTTGCAGTTGGGTGTGGGCGGTCCCATGAGAGCATGTTGCGGTCACTGGCCTGGACGCGGGAGGGATGGGAGGCCCTGGAGCCGCCGATGCCATTTAGGTATTCGGGGGGTGGGGTAATGAAGGTGGGCAATCGGCTGCAGTATCTCCTCCCCCGCCGGGGGCATTCCCCGTGTGGATTTCTGCCCCACGCGGCTCCGCGGGCCTCTTTGTTACCGCCACAGCCGCTCGGGCCGCCCGTGCCGATTGGCCGCTTTCACCGCCTTTTGTTCTCCACATCCTGTGGACCTCGGAGCCCTGGTGGGTCCCGCTTGTTTAGAATGTGTTTATAACCTGTCAAAGCCCTTAAAATAATCTCTGGCGGGGCAGGTCGGTCACGCCATCTGCTGTGGCCGGGCAGCACCGCATCGGCCGGGAGCGGGTCCGCCGGGCTCCTGCCTTGGCCCCCGGGCCCTCGAGGTCAGCCCGGGCATGACGGGAGCCCGGCTCCTCTGCTTGGCCCAGCCGCCCACTGACTCGGGCAGGAGGCCGACGGCCTGTTTTCTCCTGGTCTAATAGTTAACTCGGAGTTGGCTGTTTACACTGGCCTGGGGTGATGGGCCCCTCTGTCGCCTTTCCAGGAAGTGCCTTTCTGTCGAGGCCATTTTGGGGGGGGGCGGGGGGGATTGGCTGCCTGGGGATTCTGCACGGCTCATGCGTCTGACCCCCCAGGGCCCCCCCGAGGCTCTGCCAGGTGCCCAGCCTGGCAGTCAGTCATGTACATTCCAGCTCAAAGCTCATGCGACCAGATTCAGCCAGTCGCGTGCCCGCGGTCCCTTTCTGGTAAAGGGCGGGTGTTCTGAGTCTGCTGTGCTTTAGGACGACTGTCGCAGCCTCACGTGCACCGTGGCACGGTTAGGGGATCTGGGTGAGTCGTGACCCCCTTTCTAGAGCTCGCCGTGTGGGTGTTACAGAAACGCTGCCTGTTTTCTGACCTCCCGTTTTGCTGAAACTGCACTGTTTGCATTAACTCCCCCCCTCGTGCCAGCATGTGGAAAGGATTTCCAGCAAATTCATCTTGCTGTATTGAGGTTGCAGGCTGTACATTTAGGGGCATTTAATTACTGTGGGGTCACGGCAGAAACCTTGCTGGTGCTGAGCGAGGCAGCGTGAGGCAGGGCGGGGCAAGACGGAGCGAGGCAGGGCGAGGCGGAGCAAGGCAGGGTGGAGCGAGGCGGTGCGAGGCAGGATCGAGGCTGTGAGGCAGGGTGGGGCGAGGCGGAGCGAGGCTGTGAGGCAGGGTGGGGCGAGGCGGAGCGAGGCTGTGAGGCAGGGTGGAGCGAGGCGGTGCGAGGCAGGATCGAGGCTGTGAGGCAGGGTGGGGCGAGGCGGAGCGAGGCAGGATCGAGGCTGTGTGAGGCAGGGTGGGGCGAGGCGGAGCGAGGCAGGATCGAGGCAGCGTGAGGCAGGGCGGGGCAAGACGGAGCGAGGCAGGGCGAGGCGGAGCAAGGCAGGGTGGAGCGAGGCG
>JAODKL010000372.1:0-11610 GCA_026780765.1 Petrocephalus schoutedeni
CAGAAGTGTGAAATCTAGGACATCCCAGCTAAACAACTCTTTCTTTCCCACTGCCATCAGACTCCTAAACAGATGACTACCTCATTTGCACATCAGATCACCTTGCACATTATGGCTACCTCATTTGCACATCAAGTCACTTTGCACTTTAGGCTCATTTTGCATTCCATTTGTTTATGGACATTACAGAAGAATTTCATCATCTGGTCATTTTTCAAATTCATGCTCTTTTTGCACTTTCTGTTTAATTTAATATTTGGAACACTGCTGATGACTTAGGGGACCCTTACAATGTGGACTAGAGTACTGATTAACCTGCTGTTGTTTTAAACTAACTATGTTAAGGTGGATGAAATGATGATTAAGTTAACTAAAACTTCTCTCTTTACAGCGTCCGAAAGGAAAGACCATCATCGCCTGTTCCCAGCTGTCTGTCTATGAGGACTGACCTTTCTATGAATGTACCATTGAATTTCAAAGATGAGGACTTGCTCTGGTGGTAAGACTTCCAGTTTCTCCATACCCCATATCATAGACAGTTCAAACTGCATGGAGTGAGAAGATGATTTTGAACATTTCACTGCTTTACCATTTGGTGTCTCCAGTTAACAGAATCAGAAACAAAATGTATGTATGTATGGCCTAAAGTCTGCAGAATAGTGTACACATCAAGTTCACTGTTTTGCAAATCCCAATGCATTTATGAAATGTGATGTACGCTAGCACTGTATGTGCATACGTAGTATTTATGCACAAGGTGTCATTGTACAAAGGAGAGTGAGTGATTTAAATAGTTCTGCATGTGCTGTTCATAGGGTCCAGCCCGAAAGAGCATATTCTCCTACGTCGACCTGCATGTACTCCGATTCTGTGGATCCGGATGAAAACGTCCGAGACAAAACTCCCAACTCAAGGTTCCTTTGCATTTAGAAACAGCCAGGCGCATTATTAGAAATGTGTAATGAAGCCTTTTCATGGACTGGCATCCCATCCAGCATTGTTGTTAACCAGGTGTATCCTGATATGGCCACACACTTTGCCAAATGGGTACTACTAGAATGAAAACATACCTTCACAAAACATGCATCATCTCAAAGTGGTTCCAGGAGCAGGAAGTTCACTGTACTCCAACAGTCTGTATAAACCCAGATCTCACCCAAATCGAACAGGCCTGCAAGCAGAAATATATTTCAGGGGGAGGTGGGGCTCCAGGACTTAAATAGAACATGCTTGACAATGGGATGTCAGTTCAGACATGCACACATACATCCACATATGATTCAGAGATAACAGTTCAACTAACTGCATTTTTTTGGACTGTGAAGAAACTGAATTTCCCAGTGGAACACAGAGAGAACATACAAACTCTATAAACACAGATCTAGCAGCTTGGAATTGTGAGGTGACAGTGCTACCTAGCTCTAATATATTCCTGTTCTCTGTAATCGCAGCTGTGCCAGGCCGGGTGAAGTTGCCTGTGATTTCTGCTTAGAGAAGAAGGAGAGAGCTGTGAAATCCTGCCTAGCCTGTGCTGCTTCATACTGTGAAACCCACATCAGGCAGCACTACACTGTACCAGTACTGCAGAAGCACAAACTGGTCGAAACATCTGGAGATCTGGAGGGAAGGAACAGTCAACAGGTACTAAATAATAATCAGATAAGGGGACACCAGGGACAGCCTGTGAGTGACTGAAAGCTATGTCGGTTTGGCATAGAAACTAAAGCAAAAGATATGGCTATTTATGCTGAATGATTCAATTAAATATTAGGGAGCATCTGCTGGATCTTGGAACATTATATTTCTAATGTTGTGGCTTCATGTTCTTTGTAACCAGTTTAATTCTGTTTTATTCCCTCAACATTAGAATGTTGAAGACTGGATTACAAAAGGTTTGTCTCCATTTCATATGCTGTTTTTATAAAATAGACATTTCTGAATTTACCATGAATATTACCTGTTATCTCTGATTAGGCATTATGATTCATTTCCTTTGTTGCCCTCTACTCTCTTCTCCAGCCCTTCCTCCCCCTCAGAACATAAAGTTCTGCCCAGTGGGGCCAGACTTTGTGTTTCTGAGCTGGGATGAGCCAGAGGGACTGGCTGAGCAGATAAAGCATTTTATAGTGACCTGGTCTGATGGGAGGAGCCAGCATAGCCTGAAAGTTAAACGCACCACTAAAATAAAGATAGAAGGCCTCCGTCCTGGGAACAAGTATGTGTTCAAGGTAGCCACAGTGGGAAATGATGACCGTCAGAGTGCATATGCATCAGCGTCTGTACACACAGGTAATTTACAATCTATCACTGACAAATTTTTTATTATGGATAAGCGCATCATATTGTTTTACATTTCCGAAACCTTTTTTATTATTATTATTTAATCTTTTCGTGCTTCAAGTTATAGAATGATATACTAACTTGGGGAGATAGATTTTGTATTTTTATGTCTTCAGCGAAAGATGATCTGAAGCTGATATTTTCAATGCTGTACAAGTCTAATTGGCCAGAACTTGGGAAAGGTCAGTTATAGAAGCTGTAAAATTACATATATGTGTCTCTTTGGCATCTGCTTGTCATATTTGATGGAATTCACAGAAGTCCCAGCACCAGACAATTTGTTTGTCGAAGAGGTGGATACAAGATCCTTCACCGTTAAGTGGAATAAACCAAACCTACTGGAGCAAACACCACATCACTACCTCATATCTAGCACCTGCCCTCAGGCAGAGCTGATCTATACAACAGTCCTGAAGAAGACCTTCTCAGACTTGGAACCAGGCACAATTTACACCGTCAAAGTTGCCACTGTCCTGGAAAATGGGGAGCAGAGTCAGCCTACATCAGAACACATCTGCACCGGTAAGTGAAAGTGGGGTCTCAATACAAAATCAGGAAAAATACAAAAATTGCATATATATATGCAGCGATAAAATAAAGATAGAAGGCCTCAGTCCCGGGAGGCAGTATGAGCTCAATGTAACCACAGTGGGAAATGATGACCGTCAGAGTGAATATGCATCAGCGTCTGTACACACAGGTAATTTACAATCCATTACTATGACATTTTTTATTCTGTATAAGTCCATCATATTGTTTTACGTTATTTTTTAATGTTTTCGTGCTTCAAGTTGTAGAATTATATGCTAACTTGGGGAGATAGATTTTGTATTTTTTACTGATGATGTCTTCAGCGAAAGATGATTATGATCTGAAGCTGATATTTTCAATGCTGTACGAGCCTGATTGGCCAGAACTTGGGAAAGGTCAGTTATAGAAGCTGTAAAATTACATATATGTGTCTCTTTGGCATCTGCTTATCATATTTGATGGAATTCACAGAAGTCCCAGCACCAGACAATTTGTTTGTAGAAGAGGTGCATACAAGATCCTTCACCATTAAGTGGAATAAACCAAACCTACTGGAGCAAACACCACATCACTACCTCATATCTAGCACCTGCCCTCAGGCAGAGCTGGTCTATACAACAGGCCTGAAGAAGACCTTCTCAGACTTCGAACCAGACACATTTTACACTGTTAAAGTTGCCACTGTCCTGGAAAATGGGGAACAGAGTCAGCCTACTGTAAAATGCTTGTGAGATGTGAGATGCCCTTTACTTTGTGGCTCATGTAACTGGCCACTTCTCTCTAGACCTATGATTCTACATGTATATTTGTATACAAATTAACTGTAGTCTTATTTGGTTTAGCGTATACCACTTTTTTAGCAGGGTTGGGAGGCTTTGGCTTTCCACTGGTACTATTCTTGACTGATCTAGTAGTTGGAGAAGTAGGGTTTCTACTCACAGCTGTACTTTACGTATTGTCACACCAGGTTTGACTACACGCAAAAGCATTTTAGAGTTTCTTTTTTTATGCCTTTTCACCAACATCCAGAGTTCAGTTGGTGTGCAACAAATACAAGATGGCACAGCAGTGATGGCAGCCTTTGTAGTAGCTCTGTAACACATTTTTTTTATCGATACTGCACTTTTTGAAACCAGCTCTGTTCGAGAGCAGAGTTGCTGGCATTAAAGACAAAGGCACAGACCGGTATACAACACTACATGAGGAAGAGTTACAGAGGCTTTAGGGCTGTAGCGAGGCTGAAAGCGAGGAAAGCAGATCACCAGAGGCGTTTCAAACCATCAATCTCGGAAGAACCCAAGCAATCAGATACTGTTTCTTCAGACTCTGTGCAACAAATGCCCTACCCAGGGTAACTGATGCGGTGCCTTCAGATCTCAGCCCCGAAGGGGCCGCCGCCCAACCCCAGCCACCAGAATCCACAGCCCTGGAGGGGCCATATTGCCTAGTCTTACAGTCGACGTCTAGGTGGCCCGGCTTTGTCCTGCTTGCCTCCAGGTGTCCCGTTGGCTCCTGCTTCATCTCAATGCCATCGCGTTGTCTCCTGATGTCCCAACAGCATCCATCTTGGCTCCCTTCATTGCCTGACCTGCCTCCTTGTTACCTCCTGAATCCCCTGCCGTTCACTACTAGACCAACGCCGACTCCCTTGTAACCACCAGGCCAGGTTGTCCCATCCTGGATGGTGCCCAGCCAGAAGATTCTCTGGGCCATGCCCTAAATCCTGCTCCGTGGGCCCCCACCTCAGCACAACGCTCAGACCAACCTGGTTCCAAGTCCCAGTGTGGCTCGTAGCAAATGTGCCAGTGTTACATTAACAATGCATGGTCTTTATCTGGGAAGGTACTAGGACTGAACGATTTATCAAATTCAAATCGAAATCGTGATTTAAAACAACACAATTAGCAAATCACAAAGGTGATTTAGGAAATGCATTATATAACACATCTGACCCAGGGTTTAAAACTGTCACTAACTGTTGAAAAGGCAACACTTAAAATGCGCCTGTAAAATACAATCACTTTACCATGCTAGCTAGCGACTGGTAACATTTTGGCTAATAAATGACAATTTTAAGCTGTTGTGCCGCCTTAAATTTATAGTAAATTGTAATGAAAGTGGCATAATCTGGTAACGGCAATCACACTGATTCATATGACTTGTAAAAAAGTTCAGATTGTTTAGAGCGTTTAAAAAAAAATAAAATCGCAATAAAAGTGCAATATTTGTCAGATAAATCGCGATTAGGTATTTTCTTAAAATCATTCTGCCCTAGAACATACTGATCATTGTTAGATTTAACACTTTGCAGAGTGCAGTAAGTGTTGTTTATGCAATGTTAAACTTTATTGAAACTTTATTGTAGTGTTCAGTTGACACCGTAGAGTTTTACATCACTCTGCCTCTTCCCAGATTGCCAGCCCATATGGGTGGCCCATATCTGGCCCATCTTAATGTGCACACAACTCATTTCGGCAGCCAGCTGCTCTCTTTGATTAACCCACCGTCATGAGAGAGACTCTGACAAACATGGATCTTGTGGCCTTTTCCCTTTTAATATAGACTTTATATGATGATTTTTTTAACCCCACCATAATCAAAGATGGTATGCCACGTATACTACTCTACTGCATTTTTTTATTAGTCATTATTGAAAGCTCTTTGAGTAGCCAGTGATAATTGACATGTAGTGTTCCTTAAGTATGTGTAGCCATAAAAGAATTGTGATGGATTCTTTTTAATAGGTGAGGCTGATCTTTTTTGTGGGGCAGCTAAGCTTGGAGGAGAAACAGGATCATCAGTGGTGTTATCCCTTTCCATGCCTCCATACTCCAACCACAGCATCGCCATCACACTAATACTTAGTGCTCCACACAGGTTAAACCCTCCTTCTCAGCCATTAGCCAGCACACAAGAGCAGGCCCACCAAGAATAAGTCCAGCAGTTGTAGTCAGCAGCCAACTTCTTTAGAGCCATCAGGGCTTTTTTACTCTTGCCCTATTCAACACCATCATAGTGAATAAAAAAATCTGTACAATGTCATGCTATTTAAATATACTTGGAGCACCATTCGTCTATAATGGGCAGTACCAGAAGCTACACAGCAAAGGGTATCACAACTCATAACAGGTTTCCACATATATTACCCATCATCCAAGGCAAGGACTGGTAATCAAAATAGCCTTTTATCCACAATTTCAATTTATTTTTTATATAGTGCCTTTCACAACAGAGTTGTCCCAAAACGCATTACATTAAATACACCCTTCCCTTAGCATTAAAATATATACCGCTTGAAAGACTTGTTTTATGTCTCCAGTAGTCTTTCCCTAATGCAACGCTAATTCACAACCAAATGATCAAAAAGCCAAGAGAAACGAGGCTTTGCTCAGGAACACAGGTCATGCATTTAAGAACAACCAGCGCTGGGTAGACAAAAATTTATATGAGTTAAAAAAAAGGGCCATTAGGTCCCTATTGGTCAGAATCTTTCATTAGATGGTATTTTTGTGTAGGTGGCTCTTATGATCCTCATATGAGTTATTTTGTGCATATTAAGATGGGAAAATATGGGCCACCCGTATGGGCTGGCAATCAGGGAGGAGGTGGAGTCAGAGTAACAGTCTCTGGTATCAGTTGAACACTACAAGAGTCAATAAAGTTTCACACTGTGAAAACAACACTCAATGCATTCTACAAAGTGTTACATTTAACACTGATTGGTATGTTTCCATATAAACACCATGTAGTGTTGATTTAATACTGGCACATTTGCTGTGCTGAGGTCATGCTGGTGAACAGGCCCATGAGGGTCCACGTCACAGGGTTGTCGCCCAGCTCCCCAGGGTCCAGAAGACTCCCTAGACACCCCTTGTTCCCATTAATTGCGTCCCTGTCCCAGTGTCCTGTCCTGCCTTTGTCTTCTCCCTGCCTTTGTCCCTTATCATGCCGTTCTGTCCTTCCCTGTCTTGTCCTGTTCGGTGGCTCAGTCCCTCTGGCCCTTTGGTGTCTGTCCAGTGTAGCTTGTTAGTCCTGTCGTGCCCTGACTTCTCTGGTGTCTCGTCTGTCCCCCACCATGTGGCTGCCCTGTCATTTGGTCCCCTTGCTCCTCTCCCCTGTTTCTCCTTTGGGGGTGGGGATACTGTCGCATGCCTTCCGTCATGTACGCCTGACCATCCAAGTCCTGCCATGAGAAAATGTGACCATGATGAGCCACGCCTGATGCTTGTTGCCCCTTGTTAGTTTTGTGTGTTTTCTCACCTCCAGTCCAGTCATTATTGTCACTCCTCCTGTCAGCCAGTGTCCTTTTTAGCCTTCTCATCTTGATCCCTCGTAGTCGTATTTAATTCCAGTCCTTTTTGTTAAGTTTTCTTCAATAAATACCCCCTTTTACTTTGAGTAACACCTGCTCTAGAGTACTTTGTCCAGCGCCGCATGACACAGGTTATTTCAGAGCCTGTACTATAGGAGCTATAGGAGTGCATTTTCCCTGGAGCAGATATAATTAGTTCAGCTCCAGAATGCCTGCCAGATCTTTGGCCTGTTCTGAATTAACTGGGATTGTCTATATGGAAAATTGCAGTATGTAGATGTTGCTTTCACTATAAGAAATTATGAATGCATTAAGAAACATCACATTACATTACAGTGCAGTTGATCTGTAAAGTACATGGAAAAATCAGTAAATCTAATGCATTTGTTGTTTAAGGATATATCTATGAGGTGCAGGGAAAATTGTGAATTTATAGTATTTTCCTTTAGAGACTTGAAGTTAGAGTCTGTAACTTAATGGAAAAAATCCGTTAAAAAAGGAGAATGTACTGGCAGCAAATTACTGGTACATTTTACGTTTAACAGAATTTTTTTTTTACAGTGTGAGTAAACAGAAATCTTTTGTTAGGTCATATTAACTTTATATAAGTTTACAATACTTAGAAATGACAACTTAAATTTACATACTATTTAAAGTAGGAGCACCTCAATTAAATGAATGTGGCTGCCAAAATAAGTTGCGTGCACATTAAGATGGACCAGATATGGGCCACTCATTTTGTACCTCTTTGGTGTCAGTTGAACATTATAAGAATTAAAAATATTAATTCCATAAAAACAACACTTGTTGCACTCTGTAAAGTGTCAGATTTAACACTGATTGGCGTGGACACATATAAACACCATGCAGTGTTAATTTAACACTGGCACATTTGCTGTGTATGCTGGTTTTTCTTTTTTGTACTTGGGATCAGTGGTCATACTGTGAACTCATAACACCATAGCACCTCTGAGATAAAAGTGAAACCAGGGTCAGACAGACCCTGGAGTAACCAGGGGATAACAGGCACAGCTGTAACCTGCTGGGCCAGGCACTTTGGGATTTTGCTTTGTTTTGTATATTTTTGTGTTTTTCTTACTATTTCCTCCCACGGTCTAAAAACAGAATTTACATCATATTAATGATTCATTTTAAATTGTTTGTGCCATCTGTGTAGCTTGATAAATTTACTGAGATGTGAACCTGAACATCTTAATAAAAATCATGCTACTGAGTGAATGCAATTTTACAGTAACTTAATTAGTCATATGCTTCTGTCCCATCAGATACTTTTCAAAGCAGATATCTTGGTCATTAAAAGAATATTAACAAATTTTATTTATTTTTTTTTCCCCAGAAATGCCTCTGGAAGCGCTGGTGTCTCATTTAGGAATGATGGATTACCTGAAGGGAAAAAAATTAAGTCTGACCACTGTTCTAGAGATCAATGAGAAAAGCATAAACCACACAGATAATTCCATTCAGTCCCTAAGTTCAAAATGTTGGTGCTTTCTCCGAAAATTATTCAGGGTGAATGTGATGGCAAGAGATGTCACATTCACAAATGATTCAAAACCGAAAGGTAACTCAGCTCAGGATTCTGACCAGGATTGGGAAGACTTATTGGAGCCTGAAGCAAGTGATAATAACATCAACCCTCTTGACCTGATTACTGCTCTGTTCCTGTGCTCAGACGGCCTCCTTCAGCAGGAGATGGCTTTAAAGATGTCAATGTGTCAGTTTTCAGTTCCACTGCTTCTTCCCAACTGTGATTCCCAGCAGTGCACTTTGATGCTGTGGGCCTTGAGGGACATTGTAAAGAGCTACACACCACATTCCCTGCAGGAGTCCAGAGGATTTGTAGAAGACAGCATTGTGCTCATGGACCTACCTATGATCTCTTTTGTTAGACTGGGCAGAACCAGCTTGTCTAAGTCTCATATTTTAAATCAAGTGTTTAGCAATCCACTGCAGTATCATGACACATTTGTTCACCACAACAAGAAGAATGAGAACATCCCTCGCAAGATTTCTAATGGGATGGTGGAGATTAGCTGGTATCTGCCTGGTGGAAACAGTGACATCTTTCCTGAGCCTCTCGCTGTAGCTAATCTTCGGGGAGACATCAGTGCTCATCAAACTGGCTTCAACTTCCTCTGCCAGACATCAGCAGCTATGTTTGTGTTCATTGATGACCTGGGAGAAAACATTAACTTACTGAAACCTCAAGACTCAAAAGCTCAGATATTCCTAGTCTGCAACAAGAATTTCGATATGAATAAGTTCAAAAACAAAATTCATGACAAATTTAAAAAATCTTTTATTGTCATGAAGGGAAGTCAGATGAATGATGCTGAATTTGTTAACAGACTTCGTTCGGCTATCAGTCGTGCTGTTTCAAGTGACTGTGCCAAAATGAGCATTGAGAAGATGTCTACTGTTGCACGTGAGCTTCAGATCCTTGTTGACGAAGACCATGACCTATGTCAGAAAGCAAAGCAGAAAGCCAGTGCTATTACAGATAGTATCTCTGACATTCCCAAGTACAAAGAGAAACAACTACCATTACAGGGGGATATTTTAAAGAAACTGGCTAAACATGAGAAAGAGGAGTGCAGGCTAAAGAACAGAGGACTGGATATTCAGATGTACAGGAGTGAACTGGACAAAAAGAAGCAAGAACTCAGGAAACAGCAGGTCACTAAAGACATTACACCTGCAATATCCATGTTCATCTCTGGTTTATCAGTCTGCAAAGAGGAACGTTCCTATTTCCTCAAGTGGCTGAGGATTAATCTAGATAACATTTCACGGAAGCTTGTGTTAAAACTACAACAGGACTACAAGAAGGCATGTGAGAATTATGCAGCAAACAAGGACTGTATTTTAAAACTGGATAATCAGATGTCCTGTAGCTCCTTGGATGTAACACATTTCCTGAGGGAACTAGGACAGCACTATGAGTCTGCCAGCTCAATTCCAGAACACCCAGACTCAAAACAGAAGATGCAAGACATTAAAGAGTTACCTAAAATGTGTGCTGAATTGATGCTGGAGGGCTTTCCGCTAGAGCTGGTTGATGGAGATGCTTCTTACATACCTCTAAAGTGGGTATCTGCTGTGCTGAATGAACTCCAATCTATGGAAAAGAACCCAAAGATCCGAGTCATCACTGTGCTGGGAGTTCAAAGTACTGGGAAGTCCACTCTTCTGAATACCATGTTTGGGGTGCAGTTTGCTGTCAGCAGTGGTAGGTGCACTAGAGGTGCTTTCATGCTACTTGTCCGGGTAAGTGAGGATTTTAGAGAGCAGCTTGGTTGTGACTTTATTATGGTCATTGACACAGAAGGGTTGAGGTCACCAGCACTGACCCAGTTGGCTGACAGTTATGAGCATGACAATGAATTAGCTACACTAGTGGTTGGACTTAGTGACCTCACGATTATAAACATTGCCATGGAGAACTCCACAGAGACGCAGGACATCCTACAGATTGTAATCCATACTTTCCTCCGCATGGATGAAGTTGGCAAAAAACCCCACTGCCAGTTTGTGCACCAGAATGTGCCAGATGTTGCTGCCCATGATAAAAACATGAGTGAGAGAAAGATTCTTCTAGACCAACTCGATACCATTACTCAAGCTGCAGCCAGAATGGAGGGGAAGAATGAGGTGAAGAAATTTACAGACATCATAGAATACTCTGACAAGGACAGCTTCTACATTCCGTCCCTCTGGCAAGGCACCCCTCCTATGGCACCAGTCAATGCAGACTACAGTCAGTCAGTGGTGCGGGTGAAAAAATGCATAGTAGATATAATGGTAGATCTGAAGAAAAGAAGACCTGCACAGACAGTGGAAGAGTTTTATAAATGGACCAGCAGCTTATGGAAGGCGGTGAAATATGAGAATTTCATCTTCAGTTTCCGCAACAGCATGGTAGCTGAAGCTTACAGTAAGTTGTGTGAACAGTACAATAAGTGGGACTGGGATTTTCGCAGAGAGATGCGTGAGTGGATGGTAAAGGCAGAAACTAAAGTGTTAAACTTTAGAACAGTGACCCAGATCCCTCAGCCAGCTGAGAACATTGAGGACTTTGTGAGGAAGCAGAGAAATGAGGCCAATCTGGAATTAGGGAAAGCTGAGCAGCAATTAAATGGCAACCTGGCTGAATATTTTAGAAAGACAGAGAAGCATGTTTACCTGGTGGAGAGATATAGGCAAGACTTTTCAAACAGTATCAAAGGCCTGAGGCAGGAAACTTTTTTTCCTGCCTCAGAGAACAAAATAATGAGAAGGCTAGAAGAACTTCTGAGAATTGCAAAGGGGAGGAGTAAGATGATGAACATTAAGGAAAATCAAGCTAAAGTGATGGAAGAGAGAGTGTCTGTGCTGCTTGAAAAATGTAGGAAATCTGAACACTCTTT
>JAODKL010000373.1:0-11604 GCA_026780765.1 Petrocephalus schoutedeni
GTGTGTTTTTTGAAATGTCGTTGTGTTTTTTGAAATGTGGGTGTGTTTTTGAAATGTCGTTGTGTTTTTTGAAATGTGGGTGTGTTTTTTGAAATGTCGTTGTGTTTTTTAAAATGTTGTTGTGTTTTTTTAAATGTCGTTGTGTTTTTGAAATGTGGGTGTGTTTTGCCCTTCAGGGCCACCGTAATTAACCCATCCATGAAATGCAGCTTTGCCAACTATTTCTTACCTGAAGTCGCTAAACTGTAGATGACGACACGTGCTAATTTGCATACCGATTGCGTTACCACGTCGCATTCACGTTCAATCAAGCGCCACCATGTGTCCTACTCTTTACGTAATACTCATATAGGCTACTTTATTTTAACGCTGCTTAAAGTATTTAATTCATCATCTGTTCCATTTATGTTCATTTATATTATTTACCACTGTACTAGAAAAATCACTAGAAAATCACAGGCTATTAACATAACAAAAAAAACTATGTGCATGTTTTCCAGATAAAAACGTGTATTTGCAAAAGAACAAAGCTTGGCCGATGTAGCAAAGGCATAGTTATTAACTGTTAATAATACGTGGATAGGAATAAATGCGTAGAAAGGTTTCTGCCTAGTTAGTGCGCAGATCATTCATGTTCACGTCCGTCTGTCAGAGTGATGAGCTCAGCAGCTGAACTGCCCCTGGTATCGCTCCGTCTGAGAGGCAGTGCCGAAACTGTTCAGAGCGAGCGAGCGAGCGCAGCCTTATGGTAGCTTTGCTCGATAATGTAGCATTGATCAATAGACATAACTGTCGGTTCGCGCTACGGCATGTTTCGAAGAAGCACCACAACTCGGCAGGACACCGGGTGCAGTAGCAGGGAGCTTAGCTCACTCCCATATTGACGACAATGTTGTACAGAAAGTAGTTAAGGTTTTTCAGAAATGTTGCTAGATTTGTCGCTAGGCGGTTTTTGTTCAATAAACATGTTAAGTGCATATATAGTTCCCTTTTTCTTGAACCTGTTTACTCATGCAAAATGAAATGCGATTAATATAGATTAAAAATGAAGGATATCTAATCGTGATTAATCGAAATTAATCCACAGCAACCCTGTGATTAATCTGATTAAAAATTTTAATCGTTTGGCAGCACTAATGTACAAATATTGTAGATGCCAAAAATAAAATTATGAACAGTGAAAATGACCTAATGGTAGAGCTGAACGATTTATCGATTACAAATCGAAATTGCGATTTTAAACAATGCAATTAGCAAATCGCAAAACAGGGTTTAAAACTGTTGTGAGATTACTTTTACAAACTCGTGCCGCCCTCCTGTGTGTGACAGTCAATCTAACCAATCAGAAGTGCCATGCTCCTCGCGTGCCAGTCATTCTCACCAATCAGAAGTGGCCCAAAGTGACTGTGTATACGCCCACAAACACAGACACGTGAAACCCAAGGAAAACTTTACATTCGCATTGTAAAAAAAAATTGGTTACACTCCTGAGCCTTAAGTGAATTACCTACCGAATTAATGGTCAGAGATTCTTCACAGAAAGGTCCTATTATTAGGGGTCCAAGCAGCATTTGCCACAAGATCCCTAATGTTTACATTACTGGAATTGTTTTATTTTCATTACTTTTCATTACTTTACTTAACATAGTTACAGCTTTTGTGAAAGTACTTTTACGTGTCTATGTTCTCTGCTAATTTGACCCTTGTGTATGTGGGACTTTCCGGAAGCACTTAACTAAGGGTAAAAAGGCGGTCGAGCGGTGTTTGCAAACGCGACACTTAAAATGTTCATGTAAAAATACAATCACTTTATCATGTTCGGCGTGCTAGAGAATTGTTCTATGGTTTATTAGGTGTATGTTCTATATCATTTTTGTTAAAACAAATACATCCATCCATCCATTTTCCAACCCGCTTATCCTGTTCAGGGTCGTGGGGGGTCCGGAGCCTATCCCGGAAGCAATGGGCACGAGGCGGGGAACAACCCAGGATGGGGGGCCAGCCCATCGCAGGGCACACTCACACACCATTCACTCACACATGCTAAAACAAATACATTTTGGATTCAATTCAAATATTTCCATTCTTATCTTTGGATTAACATATAGCGCACTTCAGATTTCAGTGTTTGGTTCTGCTCAATTACAGTTTTTATACACATATAGTGAATACTGAACTGAATTTAAAAAATCGCAAATCAAATCACAATCGCAATATCTGTCAGATAAATCGCAATTCGATATTTTCTTAAATCGTTCAGCCCTACCTAATGGCATAATTTGTGAGGTGTCGTGCCAGTATGATAAGGGTGGCATGGTGGCTCGGTGGTTAGCACTACAGCCTCACACCTTCAGGGTCCCAGGTTTGATTTCTGTGCCCAGCTCTGCGCATCTGGAGTTTGTATGCTTTCATGTGTTTTTGCTACTTTTGTCTCCTGGTTCTCTGTAACATGTGAGAGAATGCGTGCAGTGCAATGCACTGGAATGCCATCCACACTGTCTTCTGCTCTGTGTTTCATGGATGGATGGATGGTTGGATGGATGTAGGCAGGAGTATGACAATATAATGGGTCCCTTTTAATTAGCATGAACCGGTCACCTTGTGAGGGTGCAGTCCTAGGGCTCCATACTTTTAATACCGCAACTCCTTCAATGTTTTAGCTGTGTGTGCATTATTCTGCATTTAAAAAGACCCACGATGCAATTACCCGAGTCCCTGCAAGACTCCCTGTGGTACAGGCATCAGCAACAGAAGCATAATTTCAGGAGGATTTGGGCCCCATTACTCTGGTGGACTAACCGTTTGTTTGATGTCGGGAATGCCGATGCGGAACACCATCATGGAAATCTGCGTGTCTTCGCCTGGGGTCACCGTGCTCTGGCTGCGCTCCCTCAGTCGTCTCAGCTGCTGCCGACTGGCTGATGGGTGAATAGGCTGCTGCTGATTGGCAGATTGGTGATGGGCGGGTCCTGGATTAGACAAATGGGGATTTCCAACATGTCCCAGGTTGCTTGGTCGTAATAGTCTCTCTCCCATTGGTTGTCCAATCATGTTGGCTGTCTGTCGGGGCCCCTCCTCCCTGCCACCACGAGATTGGCCACCTTTTTGCATCTCTTTTACTTCTTCCTCTTCTTCTTCCCCTTCTAGCTCTCCATTCTCTTTATCGCCTCGTCCCTCTGTGTGGTTTTCCTCTACCTCTTCCTCATCATCTTCTTCCTCTCCATCCTCGTCTTCTGCCCCTGGATAGAAATGTTGACTTTTTCCCAACATCCTTTGCTGTTCCTCATCACTGGAGAGGGGGCTGAGTGGCATTGTCATGGCGACAGGGTGGTGACACTGGCCGTGATGGCCTCATACCTGGAGACACACTGTTGGAAAAACAACAATAATAAAATGTGAGACAGGTAATATGACATGTGAGACAAGTGAGCAACACATACAGCATTTGCTAAATACTACTTTTATGACAAGAGGAACAGAGCAATTGCACACAATATAAACTGTTTCTGATTTAAGTTTGACAGGACTGCTTGTCTATAAGAAGTATGCCATTGTTTTACTTCATAATTTCTTATCCACTTCCCCTGTTTGTAATTCATATCCACTCTACTCACTGACAGATCATAATGTATAATCTTTGCAGGCTGCACTTGAAATAACCCAGCCAAGGTATGGTGATTAATAACTACAAAAAATCATGACAAATACCCAAGTCTAAATGACAAAAACAGACACAACTTAAGAACATTCAGAGGGCTAGATTTTACTCACAGTCAAAGTAAAAGAAAGAAAATATTACTTTGAATAGTGATGACTACAATGATAAGATATTAAGCCAGCTGTCAGGAATAAAATACATCAGGATGTGGTTCGGTACTTGCCCCACAGTCCAATCAAGTTTCAGCAAGTTCATCACTCGAGACTCAAATGAAGTCACTGGTGCAATATTGTGCTCAGAGATGGTTCTAATGGACATAACACCTACTCCAAGGAAGTTAATATTGTTATGTTATTATTTCCACCTAGGCAATGCAGCATTTTACCGGCAAGATTATTGGGCATTGCTGTTACGGACTTATTTATTTATTTTTTGCTGAGAAATGGAAAGGAGGGTGAGAGAGAGAGAGGTTGGGAAATTGTAGGAAGTGGATGTGAAGAACACAATAGTCAATACACTGTCAACATACCAACTAATTAGCTGGGATGAGAATGGAGCAAAAATCATTTTTTTGCACAGTAGCGAGACTGAAGGAGTTTAACAAAGGCACAAACGACATGGCGATGAGTTAAAAGGAAAATATGGTACCTCAGAGAGCACCACGCTTCGCGATAGACAGTAATAATAGAGAGGCATCCATGAAGGAGGCTGACTGGGTACAGGCAGAACTTCTCCAAGGTGATCAACAGAAAAAGCATAGAGGGCCAAGAAGGAACACGGTAATTAATGTGGCAGAGTGGAAAGAGCAAGCAGAGATGTTGACAGAGGGAATCCAAGTAAACGACGGGCAGGCACAACATCAGAGATGAATGGGAACTGTCAATAGAGAAATGGGGCTTGATAAGCATTGATGAAGGAGTTACAGAAAGCTACTGCTTAGAAGGCGGCCTACAAAGGCAGATAAAAGAGATAAAGATTGTCACATCCTTCTCGTTTTCTTTGCTAATCTCTCACTCTCCTTCAACGAAGGACATATTTTATTTTGGGCCCCATCACCAGCTGTCTTGTAGTACAGGAGCGAGGAGTCACTTATCAATCTGGGCTTATTAGTGTATTTGTTCCAGTCTAGAAGTTCGTTTGTATGCCGCAAAACTATATGGGGTTTGTTTGCAATTTTCTTGTTTAATGTACAGCGGAAAAAGTTTCCACATTCTGTACTATCGCTATTAAAGTACGACTCAGTTTATCCCTATTCAAGTAACTGACAGCATGCTTCTTTTCTTGACTGCTTTCATTCTATTGAAAGATTAATATCACACTACAGACACATAAACACAGACACGCGTGCGCACTCATGCATACACACGGTCTCCTCTCTCTTCTCTCACTCTCTTCCCCGCACTATGTAGGACAGAGCATGCATATAGCAAGATATTTTCAGTGTCTTGGTCCCTGGGAAATTTCATTGGAAAATATCCAAGGAACAGATCGCCCCACTTTTATACTACAAAATAGGACCGGCCAATTTCTTTCACTCACTTTTACTCTTTCCCGTTAATACGTCCCCACACCAGTACTCCATCTTTCTCATAGGCTGAAAGGAGATGTCAAACACCTGATGAAGGCAAGTCAGTGAAAGCCACCAACATATGTGCTCTGGCTAATGCAGGAGTCTGTGCTACAGACAGGAAGTGACACAGCTAGACAGGAAATGAGGTGTGCATCTATATGTGCAGCTTACGTTTGTGTGTGTATATATAAGCAACATATGTATACAGTGTGTGCGCGTGTATAAACAATAGTAGGCCATTGGTTTTTGTAACAAAGCAGAGAACTGTGCACCCAGTGTGTTAATTCCTGTATTTTTTTTTTAGAGGCTGAACAAGATCCAAACGGTAGCACGATGACTCTCTGCAGCAGGGGCAACGTCTCATCCCCCGGGCGTTCCATCTAGCCTCACATTTCATGTGATTTCTGCGCTGACCCAATCCCAGCCTTTCAATCTTTCCATTTTAAACTTGAAAGGAAAGGACATTCAAAACTTGTCTTCTACTCGAAAAACTGGGTTTCGCTCTTAATTAGCAAGATAAAGTATCTGACAGAGCGCTGCATGTAGAAATATGATTCACACCCAGAGCTTTATTTCCAGTCCATGAGTCAAACAGGCCATCTCTTCGATAAACAAATAGGCACTGTACATAAGCTGGAATAATTTAATAAATACCCTCAAGAGACAAAGATATCTACACACCGAAGGGTTTAATTTCTGCACGATCTTGATAAGTAGAATTATAATTGTCAGTTAATCTCTTATTAGGCATGTCTTTATCAGTTTGAGAAAACTCCAGTTAATAAATCCATTTTTGGTGTGTATAACGACAGTAAGTTTTATTTTACAGGTATGGGAGGCATGCCAAGAAAATACAGTGTGAAGCGTGACTAATTAAAAGGTATTGAAAAAAAGTATAGGAATAATAGGCTGCATTAAAAACACTTAATGTGTGCATCAGGAAAACTGCCAACCTGACTGGGCTGTCAATTCCAGCATCACAATGATTCAGTAGAAGGCAAACATGCTGCCTGGAAGGCCACAGGTATAAGAGAGGCATCTCGCTTCTAACGTGTCAGACGTGCCTACAGCCAGCCACTGGTGATGATGTCATTAACCAGAGCAGAATCTCCTGTGCGGTCTGGAAGAGGCAATTAGTCTTTGCAGTTAAACCCCTAATGACTATATAATTGCTGCTAGAATAAGCACTAATATTGGGCAAATTGAGCACCTGAGGACCCTACAATTTTACAAAGGATTGCAAAGCCTGCTTTTGATAGTACATTTTTAAAATGCCCACAATCAGCACACATGACAATACTTATAATTTCTGGCAAATAAGCAACTCCAGCTTTGTATTGTAAAAATGTGTTTGCAATGGAGATAAATGTCTCAATGAAAACTCTGGTAAATTTCTCAACGGAAACTCTACATTATTAAAAAACTTTTATTCCTTACTCACGTCTATGTATTTTAGCTGCTCCCAGGGGATTAAACAGAAAATTTGTATTGGTTCAACTTTTTGTTGTTTCAAAGTAAGCAAGAATAGAAATTGTAATACTGAGATAATTATTAGTGCAATAAATCACAGCCTTCATATCTGAAAGGCATTCTCCAATTGAGCTGAATCACTAACCATGTGAAATTAGGGATGAGCACAAGACTGTGTACTTTTACCTATGTTGTTGCACCTCTGTGCATAAATGAGAAATTTTACCAGGAAATCATATTATGTACTATATATGTCATTTTTTCATCATTTTTCGATTTGTTGTCTTATTTTGTTCGCCAGCTCATGTAAGCTAAAGCTAAATTCATAATTTAATTAGCAGACAACTTTGAAGGAGTTATATCCGTAGAAACGGAAAACCCACGTAATTGGATATACAAAAGACAAAGATTGAAAAATCATCCCCCAGGGCTACCCAGTTAATAAGACTAAACCTCAAATCCACCTACCTCATCATAAAATAAAGATACAGTTTTAACGACACAAAAACGTCATTTGTATCTTTAAAAATAAGCAATAAAATTTTGGTTTTCAAAGCAGTGTTCACCATAAGGACACGTACAGTATCAGCAAAGTAGAACACGTTACTATCATTCGCTAAAGAATAACTGCCAAATGGCAAAACTCATAAAACATTAAAACCCTTTTCGGGTAGCACTTTACTCAAGCGTGCTCTACGAAGGCTACGTAACACCAACATAAGCCCTTCTATCCATTCTTTGTAGATGTTTCAAGTTAAGAATGTAGTTATTGTTTGAGTTTGACAAAAATAGACAATAAAATTGATGGCCTAAAATCAATAACGAGAAATTCAGTTCTACTTTACAACCAGTAAAATCATAAATGTTCATTGTCTACAAAATCAGGTATAGAACATGTATAACCAAATATTTTTTGTAATTCACAGAATATGTTTAATTTTGATAGGAAAATCTGAAAGCTGTCTGTCATCTTAACATGTTATTTGCATTTCACTTTACTTAATGGTCAAAAAGACTGCCATGATGCTTTTATTACCGTGTCATGACATTACATAGGCATTCGTGTAAAATCCTTGCAAACAGCAATTAAAAATTAAGGTCATTAAGTAGAAGAGAAAATATATGAAATCACTCTGTTAGTATCAAAGCGTTCTCCACGAGTCAGTGTTGTACCTCTACAGTTCCCATCTAAGGAGATATTGCAGGGTGTCCTTTTGATGCATATGCGTGCATCACATGGGTCTGGGAAAAGTTCTGGATTGTTGCCGAGAACACAGCAACAAATGCACTCAAATGAGAATGATTTGTCATTGCAGATTCTTCAAAATCTTGTTAATGGGAGGAAACAAGATACCCTGGAGGAAACCCACCATAGACACAGGAAGAGCATGTAAGCTCTGCACACACAGAACCAGAGATGAGATACAAATCACCACAAACACAGAAAGAACATGTAAGCTTTGCACACACAGAACCAGAGATGAGCTATAAACCACCACAGACACAAGAAGAACATGTAAGCTTTGCACACACAGAACCAGAGATGAGCTATAAACCACCACAGACACAAGAAGAACATGTAAGCTCTGCACACATAGAACCAGAGATGAGATACAAACCACAATAGACACAGGAAGAACCAAAGATAAGATGCAAACCACCAGACTCTGGTTGTTTGGGGCTATGCTGCTGTTCATGGTGGCCATGTGTAACCCTCTTTATAAAAGTATTCACCTTCTGTTTTACAGTTGACTTTACATGTCAAATTATGTCACTTTATGTCAATCTGACCCACTGAATTGTAGAGTCTTATAACCTTGAATTTAAAAAGTATCATAACACAACCTTATGTCAGCATAAACCTATGACAGTCGACAGGCGATATGTCAACATGACGGGAGTTCCCAATGTCAGCATTTATGACAGCCACAAAAGGTTTTATAAAAGCTTTTGACAAGCTATGTCTGCTGTCATGAAGGGCTTATGTTGGTGCCATGTAGCCTTCATAGAGCACCCTTAAGTAAAGTGTTACCCACGTTTCCTACTACACTTGAGGTAGGCCATCAATATGCCTTATAGGCTCCATTATTGCATAGTCACTTGACACTAATAAGAGACACATGAACAGTTTCCCTGGACACTTGGAGCAGAGCTGTACTACTATGCACCAGCGTCTCTACATCCAGCCTATGCCACCTGATGCTCTACCTACACTATAGCAGCATCCTTGCTTCTTCCTGGACCCTTTCTGTGAGCTAAACAGCCTGGAACAAAACAAATTTCATCCGTAACACATTGTGAAGTATACTTCAGGGTGTCTCCAGAGAATAAGTATGTTAATGCTTTTTGGGTACTTGTAATGGGCTTGTTGTTCCTCCTTGGTATCTCAGTGAGTAGGTATTACACAGGAGATCTCTGTGTACCAGCTAAGTTACTAATGTGCATTTCCGTGTGGCCCTTTTACTAACGTGTATAATTATAAGTGGAGTAGTACATTGCTAGTACATTAGAAGGCATATGACATACTTATAAATCACAAGGGGAAAAATGCAGAAGTCTTTACCAAGTCTCTGACCTATTTGGTTAACGCCTGTTAAAAATGTTTGATGTGTTTCATTGCTGGCATTCTGCCCAGGGTGTACCCCAGCCTTGTGCCCTGTGATGGACTGGCATCCCGCCGAGGGTGTACACCAGCCTTCCCCAGCCTTGTACTCTGTGATGGACTGGCATCCCATCCAGGGTATAACCCAGCCTTGTGCCCTATCTTGGACTGGGATGGGCTCCAGGTCCCCTGTGAGCCCACTTAGGAGAAACAGTTAGAAGATGTCTGGATGGACTAGAAAATCATATATCAGGTTATACAAGACAAACAATACACTTTCTATCATATAACATCCAACCCAGAACTGCTGATAATGGAAATAGAAAATAGCCCATGTTGGTCATGCGTAGGGGGTGGCATTTTAGCTCAGCTTAGCATTGGGGTTTCATTCTTGCCGCCAGCTCTGTGTGTGCGGAATTTGTCCATCTGCACGGGTTTCCTTCTGCAGTTCGAAACATGCAGTTAGATAAATTGGTATATTAAAGTCCCCTGGTATGCGTGAATGAGTGCCCTGTGATGGACAGGCATCCTGTCCAAAGTGTCCCCTGCCTCACAACCTGTACTTATGAGGATAAGCCCCAGGCTGACTGTGGCCCTGTATGGTATGAACAGTCTGAAAACAGATAGACAGATGGCTATGTGCAGAGATTTATTCTATTCATCATCACTAATGTAGAAGAACAGGCCTCAAGGTTTGCATGTCCTGTCACAGGAGTCAGACCTGCATGGACAGTTTATGACTGAAGGGAAATTATAATCTACTCCATATGATGCCATTTCAGGTCAACCTTAAAGGGTCCATGCTAGCTACAGCTAATCGGACAACAATCCGTCTGATCAAACTGACACTCCGTCACTTGCTAACAGCTAATTGTCACTGCTAAACTGCCTGCTCACGCAATTAGGCCATTTTACCTTGCTATATAACAACCCTGATTGTCTGGCTTGTCATTATATTAACATCGCTGACTGAATCAACAGGTTATACCTCAGAAATTTGTTAACTGCCATGTGCACTGCATTTCTCACTCATATCTCACTGATATTACGTATCTGTGTTTTCACAGTGGTATACACACTGGCTCAGTGGGTAGCAGAGGTGGCTTGAATCCCAGCCTGCATGTTCACTCCATGGCTTACAGGATGCCTCCCACAATCCAAAGAAATGCCGTTAGGCAAACTGGCATCACTAAATGGCCTGTAGTGTGTCAGTGTGTGAGTATATGTCCCATGATGGACTGGCATCCTATTCAGGGTGTGCCCCTGCCCTGAGCCCAATGCTGCCTGAAATAGCTCCAGCGTCCCCCCATGGCCATGCTCAGCATCAGTTAGGGGGGAATGATAATTGTGTTCTATCATATTCCAGTCCTTTCTTAAAATATATAAACAAATATTGCACCACAATGTATCACAGATGGTAATATAGAAGAGAACAGTGTAGGTTTCGGCAAATGGCATGCCCAGGATTATAATGTCTGAAATTCTTTCATTATATGGCATACATTATATAAATATTCTCAGATGGTTAGCTTGAAAATGTACAAAACAAAATTTATATTAACAGTACTATGGTAAAAAAAGATCTAAAATCGACGAGGTAACTTCAAAGAAAACAAAAAAGAAATATATGCAAACAGCTGATGCCACAGTTTACAGTGATAATTAGAGATGGTGCTACTTTCCATATTCAAGAGCGACTGAAATAAAAGAGAGCAGAGAGAAGCTGGAATGTCGAGCTCATTGTAATTCCTGTTTGAATACAGCCATAAACCTATTGCTATATCAGCATTTCCCCTTCACCTCCGTGAAATTCCACTGAATGAATGAAGTATATAAAACCTGAGAAGGTAATATGTGAATTTGCTGCTCTACAGGGAGATATTTGATATATGGTAGGATTTCTTTAAGGCATGATAAAACTGTCTGCCATATTGATTGCTCTCATTAAGACAGCACCTCCACTCATCCTGACTTGGCACAGCTTGGCCATCTCATCTCGCTCTCATTGACTGACTACATGGCTACAGTGCACACAGCTTGGCCATCTCATCTCACTCTCACTGACTGACTACATGGCTACATTGCACACAGCTTGGCCATCTCATTTCACTCTCAGACTTACTACATGGCTACAGTGCACACAGCCTGGCCATCTCATTTCGTTCTCACTGACTGACTACATAGTTACAGTGCACACAGCTTGACCTTCTCATCTCCCTCTCAGACATATCGTGCGTTCCATTATACCTTGGAGGTCGGTATCCGAGTCAAAAACCGAGTTTTCGAGGCCGGAAGTGACGACAT
>JAODKL010000374.1:0-11580 GCA_026780765.1 Petrocephalus schoutedeni
CAAAGTAGTGCAGTGCAATAAAAAAACTCCAAAGTAAAATTAACATGAAATTCATTAACTTGTTCATAATGGCTTCATTGAAGCATACAGTGTCTTTGTCTTCAAAGGCTTCCCGTCCATGGTCCAGGACTGGACCAGGTTGTCCGTCACTTCTATGACTCTACAAAATTAGAAGTTGTTGCATAATTTTGAAGGCTCAAACAACTACTACCACAGTGTTCAGTGAAAAATTCTAACACTTCGTCCCTTTCTTAGTCCTCTTCCCGAAGGCCTCCTTTTGCTTCAGCTGGGCCTTCTCTATGTTCTCCCGTACCTGTGTTATATTCAATCAGTTATTAATTTATGAGTAGCAGCTCTGGGGCCAATTTTTTAGCATGTTGGAACAGTCTTTGACAGTATAGCTGACAATAACCTTGTCCAAAATGTTGTTGTTCTCTTCAGTCCGTCTGTCCACAAAGGCCTCAATGTCCTCTTCTTTGACATCCTCAACATGCATGTCAGCCACATTAGATCTGTAATCGGGCCTTAAAAGTTAGGCCCGACAAGGCCCGAGCCTGACCCGAGCCCACGTAAAATCATAGAAATTAAGCCTGAACCCGACTGAACCCGCAATTGTGATTTCATTAGTGATTAAAAAAAAAACTCAGTTCAGTAACCACTATATGTGTATGAAAAACCAGTTGAGCGCAACTGTACACTGAAATCTTAACTGCGCTATACATTAATCCATAGATAAGACTGGGAATATATAAATTGAATCCAAAATGTATTTATTTTAACAAAAATGATATAGAGCAGGGGTCACCAACCCACCCGGTCGCCTGTTGGCTTCATCTCAGTCACCCGCGGACTTGTTCTTAAAATAGCAAGTTGCCCTTGTAGTTCGCCAAATATATAAATATATATATTTTTTTTTTGATGCTGTGCCTTTGATGCTTTCTAGTGAAAGTTTCACACATGCACATGCCAGGATGGGGGGCCAGCCCATCGCAGGGCACAACCACACACCACTCACTCACTCACACCTACGGGCAATTTAGGAACACCAATCAACCTCAGCATGTCTTTGGACTGTGGAGGGAAACCGGAGTGCCCGGAGGAAACCCCACAATGGCACGGGGAGAACATGCAAACTCCACACACATGGAACTGGGCCGGATTCGAACCCTGGTCCCAGAGGTGTGAGGCGACAGTGCTACCCACTGCACCACCGTGCTGCTGTGCAAATACAATACTTTTTAAATTGTCCTCCCACCTCTCTTGGTATCCATCGAGATTTCCCAATGGCCCTCTTTATGGTCTGGTTCGTCCGCTTATCCAGACCTGTAGGGGAAAAAACAAACCTCATAAGTAAAGTCAAAATCATGCGATTGCGATGCATGACCCCACACTCCTGGAAGAAACTGGTATTAACCTAATTAAAGAGAAAAACAGCAAGTTGTTATACATAAAGTTATACAGTAATCATTGAAACTGTTATGGCATAATGCATGAGCACTATTATAATTATCTTTTACCTTGTTCCAGAACTCACGACCTTGGTCTGTAAGGATGACCTCAGGAGCATCATGCAAAAATGAATAAATGAATGAAAAGCTAGATAATGCCTAAATGAATGACACAAATAAAACTTACATATTCACAGATGTGCAAAATATATATATATATATATATATATATATATACAGTATGTTGCCCTAACTAACCTGACCCCACAACAAAAATGGTTCAAATGCATTGATCTGGCTAATGCCTTTTTCTGTCTGCCCCTAGCAGAGGAGTGCAGGGACATCTTCTCCTTTACTTACAGCTGCGGTACACCTGCCTGCCTCAAGGGTTCGCCCTGTCTCCAGGGATCTTTAACCAGGTCCTGAAGCAGTCTTTGCAGGGGTGTCCTCTCCCGGACGGTGTCACCCTCCTCCCATAAGTGGATGATCTTTTGATCGCGGCCCCTACAGCGGAGGCGGCCTTACAGGCCACCCAGTCAGTGCTGCGCTGTCTATCAGAAAAAGGCTTTAAGGTCAGTAAGGATAAATTGCAGGTTGTTAGGACAGCAGTGACCTTCCCAGGACGAGTGTTGTCAGGGGCAGGAACAGGCCTCTCCCCAGCTCATCGGTCGGCTATCTTGCATTACCCAAAGCCCATCACGGTAAAACACATGTTATCCTCCCTAGGAATCACCGGTTACAGTCGCATCTACACAGCTTACACAGCCCCTGAGAGCTCTTGTCCGGGAACATGGCCTACGGAACCTCAGTGCGCCCCTTAATTGGGACCAAGCATCGGAGGAGGCTTTTATCACCTTAAAGCAGAGACTAACACAGGACCAAGCCCTCCCAGATTACTCTCTCCCATTTCTTTTGGATGTTTCTGAAACAGGAGAGATGTCGTTAACGCCATCCTGTTTCAGAAAAAAGGGGGAGAAAGGAGAGTGCTGATGGACATCAGCATAAAGCTTGACACTACAAAAAAAAGGACACCCTGCATGCACAAGGCATGCAGAGGGAGTGGCCAGAATTATTCAGAAAACAACACACATAGTGATGGGACATCCGCTGCACATTCTGACCTCGCACAGTGTGGTGGCTTATGTGGACTCACAGACGTTTAAAATGACGTCACTCGGGCAGCAGAGACTTAGCAAAATACTTGAGGCACCTAACCTGAATTTTTCTCACAAGGGATCAATATGGCAGACCACATGAGCGGGGGAGAACTGCACGAGTGTGTGTGCCGAGTTCAGAAGGAAGAGAAAGTCAGAGCAGAGTAGGAGCAGAAAAGATAGAGGGTTCAGATATGTGTTGACGTGTGTGGACGCATTCTCAGGGTGGCCGGAAGCATGGCCCACAAAGAAGGAGGATGGGGCTTCCATGATAAAGTTTCTGATCAATCAGTATATTCCACGACACGGGTTTCCCAACAGGACTCCAGAAAGGGCTAACTTGGACCCCCGATGAAAAGGGGGAGAAAAACCGTAGGGCATATTATGAGAGTTTGCAAGTTCTCGTTGCAGATTTTCTCAAACAGGTCCAGGAGGCGAGACCAGAGAACCAGCCGGTCAAACCACACATGGCGGAATGGGTCCTCCTGAAAGTCATCAAACGGAAGTGGTCAGAGCCCAGGTGGATCGGCCCCTTCCAGGATACTGAGAGGACGTCACACACGGTTCGTCTGAAAGGCAAAGGTGACACGTGGTTTGACTAGAGCCAGTGCGCGGCTGCGGAGGATCCAGGGAGAACCACAGGAGAGATCCAGGAGGCTCTGAGGGAAGGATTCCAGAGCGTCAGTTCGGCTGAACTAGACGCAACTCAGGTCTCAACAGGAGGGGCAGAATAATCCCCTGACCTGAGCAACCAGAGCAGGGTAGTCCACCCCTGCTCCAACGACCAGAAGGAACCAAAGCATCTCATCCACCGCCAGACAACACCAGGACCAGGATGGAGATCAAGATAAAACGGGGAATGTGGGGGGAAACAAATGTGTTATGTGTGATGCTTAAAATGCTTAGAGTGTTAATGATTATGGTTATAATAATACTGCTTTCCACTGTTCAAACAGGAGCCGCCAAGTGTGTGGGTTACCGGGGAGAGGTGCCTCTGTGACTTCAGTACGCGAGAGGCACCCCCAACACCTTCCTGTTTGACTTATGTGACGTGATATGGGTCCGGACAGGACCCCTGGGGTGTAGTGAGTATCCTATTTGTTGACCCTCTTAGGACTGCCCCACCACCGCCCACTAGAGGGCCCACTATGGGCCAAGCAACTACCACATTTCAATTCACCAACGATACTACAGTGCTCCAGGTCGATTACACTAGATTGAATCCCCTAGACCTCTTAGAACTAGCCACAGGGTACAAGGACGACAACCTCTGGATGGCCTGGATTGCGCAGAACGCCAGAGAACAACAAATGGAGGGCTGCATGGCCTGTGCTTCAGCCAGACCCCAGCTCTATACGGAACCAGCCCCATTGCGTCCCTCAGATGCCTGGGGCTATGCCTGTATGTTAGCGCTGACCAGAGAGGCTACACCGGTAAACTGCACCACCTTCACATCCCTTTTTCCACCCATAGATAACAGGACTAAAGCAGGACTATTTACTCCCCACCCAGGTAAAACGGAATACCTCTGCTTTAGCTTCGTAGGAACCGGTCCCCACATAGGGGACATTCCCGGCGAGTGGTGTTGCGACACCATGAACAATGCTTCCGGTGACAACAATATAGGGCATTGGGGCCGTTCCGGCCTCTACTGGTTCTGTGGCCATGAGAGGTTACTCGTTAGAATGCCTCACAGCGGCTGTGGGGTATGCGCCACGGTCAGGCTGATGGCGCCGTTAGTCCTGATAGGAGAACGTCCCGATGCACTCGAGGCCACGACGGGGCCGCAGAAGGGGAGACTGGCTGGGGGACAGCGAAGGCATGTACTGATTAGGCAGAGACACGAGGCACCCAACTTTGACCCCACGGTAGATTCCCCCACCTATATCGACGCTATAGGGATCCCGAGAGGAGTCCCAGATGAGTTTAAATTGGCTGACCAGGTCGCTGCGGGATTTGAGAACATTCCTATTGTGGCGGCCATATTCCCAATCACTCCCAACAAAATTGTAGACCGCATTATGTGCACTATGTGCACTATAACATTTTGCGCCTGTCCAACCTTATTGGAGACGCAGTGGCAGGCCTGGCGGAGCAATTAGGGCCTACCTCCCTGATGGCGGTGCAAAACCGGCTTGCAATAGATATGCTACTAGCCGAAAAGGGGGGAGTGTGCTCTATGTTTGGGGAAGTATGCTGCACTTTCATTTCCAATAACACAGCACCAGACGGCTCAGTGAGCAGGGCACTCGAGGGTCTCCAGACCCTCTCCAAAACGATGTATGAGCACTCCGGGATCAGTAACAACTGGGATGCTTGGCTGACCTTGGTGTTCGGACAATGGAAAGGCTTAATGAGCTCGCTTTTTTATCCATGGGTACTTTTGCTGCAATTTTAGTTACTGGCGGGTGTTGTATTCCCTGCCTGCGCACACTGTCAGTTCGTCTCATTACTACCGTGATAGAGAAGCGGGATGACACTTATGCGCGGATGATGCCTCTCCTGTCCATCGGGCTGAGATGGACAGAGGTCCTCTGGACAACTTTGAACTACACTTCCCCCGCCAATAGGGTGATCTCCTAGTGGAGATTAAAAGGGGGAATACAGAATTTCATAAATAAGGCAAAATATTACTAATCATCATAATCAGGGTGATCTCCTTGCGGAGAAATTGAGGGAATAATTCTATAAGGTTATAAGTAATTGAAACGAGAACTGACTAAGGCGCCAGCAGAACAGGGTCATGAGATGTTGTGATAATGCGCTCTAGAAAACATGATCTGCAAGTCTCTCATTGGCTTCTACAAAATGACGAAAGAAAGGGCACAATTCTTCACTCAAGTTGGGCAGGACCTTTTATTGGAGCCATATGATGATTTCAAATAATTAATCTGTACTAAAGGAAACACAGCAAAAGCTGCCCAAACCAGAAAAGACGGCTGGTAAAAAGTGGCTGAAAAATAAAATGCATGCGTAGTTTTTATTATACTTATTACTTGGATCTGCCTGCCTGCCTGTCTGTCTGTCTGTACAGACATTGCAAATTGCCCGGCAAAATGCACTCTTTCATAGATTTCCAGCATCACATACAGTATACAAAAAATGCCACTTGCAAAAAATCGCAAGGCAATGCACATTGCCTGTGTGGTTCTGTGGCCCTGACTTCACCTGGTTTGACTTCTACTTTAAGGAACTAATAAATTGTTGAGGGTTAATATTCCACGTAGGCTGAAGTGGTATCTCTTGAGAAGAATATTATCTGGATTCAATAAAGGATCTTGCAGATCACGCAAAACCCTCTCAATTTGAAATTCTCATCTTATTATTTGCACACCGATTGCAATCGGTCACTCATCCATGAACGGTGAGGCCAAGACTGAATGGATTTCCACACACGGACACTGACTAAGTGTGCAAGTTAATCCTTGTTTACACAGAACAAACCTGCCCCAATCAGGTTTGAGGATAAGGATGTGTTGCTACTGTATAACAATATATCCAGCAAGAGTTTTGAAGAACCGCCAGATCTAGGACCATGCCAAATCGTCAACAAATTTATCCAGCTAAACAATAATTCACGTACAGAGAATACCCCCCTTGTTAGGTTACTCTAAGATAGATGTCCAAGTTATTTGTTTACTTGTGTGTTTGGGGCCATTGTCTTGTTGAAACACCCATTTCAGGGGCATTTCCTCTTTGGCATATGGCAACTTAAAAAAGATAAAGTGTTTTGATGAATTCAACCTGATCCAGTGATGTCATACTGGTGCGGTGGTTAGCACTGTTGCCTCACACCTCTGGGACTGGGGTTTGAGTCTCCGCCCTGGTTCCATGTGTGTGCAGTTTGCATGTTCTCCCTGTGTCCTCTTGGGGTTTCCCCCTACAGTCCAAAAACATGCTGAGGCTAACTGGAGTTACCAAATTGCTCGTGAGTGTTTGGTGTGCTTCTGGGATAGGTTCTAGACCCCCTGTGACCCAGAAGGATATGTGGTTTCAGACAATGGATGGATGGAAACTGATGCCTGGTATACAATAAATAGCTCTCAAACAGTAGTCTAAAAAACATCCCTATACCATGATTTTTGCACCACTATGCTTCGCTGTTTTCATAGTGTACTGGTGCTTGAATTCAGTACCTGGGGGCTGTCGCACATACGCTCAAAAATATTTTTGTTGATCTAACATAAAATAATTTCTTCAACCAGTTCCATGAAAATAATTTGAATAACCTGGAAGTGGTATAATTAAATAAACACTAGTAAACTGAGTTAGGTTAAATCACGTAACAACAGAAACACTTTGTTGTGTTGCTTTAAAGCCTGCAGTAGGCATTTAAATGACCTTATTCTGTTACTTTATACTTACTGTATATATAACACCAACATTCTAATTAACTGAAAGTTCAAATTTTAATTAACATACTTCTTATGGATTCAACGTAAGTAAAACACATGCATTGAAATAATAAATTTGAGAAATACATTTATTCAAGATGACAAGAGAAGAAAACTGGTGTCAAACACCTTCAAAATAAATTTTGTTATAAAACATTTTCAGAATTTTTCCTTATTTTCAGGCGAAAAAAATCAGCATATTAGTGAACCTAGCTCTAACAATTGATTGCATTTACAGTCCTACCCAACAAAGCAATTTTTTTCAAATTCTCCATTTCCAAAAATAAAAGTAATGGTAAGTGACATTAACACTGGAAATCCTTTTTAATCAATTAAACTTGGC
Organism: Petrocephalus schoutedeni; assembly: GCA_026780765.1. Classification (NCBI taxonomy): domain Eukaryota; kingdom Metazoa; phylum Chordata; class Actinopteri; order Osteoglossiformes; family Mormyridae; genus Petrocephalus; species Petrocephalus schoutedeni. Next base: position 7,340 of record JAODKL010000374.1, read on the forward strand.
ACACTTAACTGGGCACACTCAAACAAAACAGCAGATCCTTTAGCATTTAGGAACAATTTTCTATTAAGATATGTTAAAACTAAAATTTTAAAAATGTGTTGTCAGTAAACAATCACTCAAACTGAATTTAAGCTTTTCAAGGAAATTTGCAGAACTTTTTTACTTTTCTAAAATTAATTTTGAAAAACTGCCTCAAAACATCCAAAAGTGAACTCGAACAAGTAGTCCATCATATTGGTCACTCAAGCAGTTTGTTTTTGTTTTTTGTTTTTGTGGTGAGCTTCATCAATCTGCAGGTTGTGGCAATTGAATGTGTCACTGATGACACTATCTGAGATTGGCTGAGATGCAGAGCCCAGCAAGAAATGCAATTCAAGTAACAGCTGTGCTTGGCACATGGTAATCATTTTCCAAACGCAACAAAATCCCAGTTAGCAAAATTCTGTTGGGCCAGATCTGGCCCACACAATCAATTTTCCTCTGGCCCAGATACCGCAAAGAATGATGGCCCAGACATGGTTTATCCTGAATTGGGCCATAGCAGGCCCAGTGATGGCCCAGACACGATTCTTCCTGATGTGTGCCATAACAGGTCCATTGATGGCCCACACACGAGTGATTTGGGCCATAATGATACCTGATAGTGATACCTGATTTGGGCCATAATAGGCCAGTGACCGCCCAGATATGGTTCTTAATTATTTGGGTCATAACAGGTCCAATGATGACATACTGTAAATGGCTACACAATTAATATCAGTAAAGTTTTTCTTTTACTGTAAACAATATTGAAATGCTTGACAACAGATTATTGATTTACAATTAGATTTTGCTAGATAAAATTACAGTTTTGTAATGAATCACATACAATGCTTCACTTTGTAATTTCAACAAACTAATAAGGCATTTGAACACTCATACACAAAATACACAAACTATCTAAGAACATGGCTCTGTGAAACAGGTTAATAAAATGTGAAAGGTGGGGGCAACTTGACTATTACAAAACTTGACTACACAAAAAACAAAACAAGTAAATCAACTTCACATAATCCACATCAATCCACACAATTAAGTGCCATTTGCCTTTTTGGCACGTTCCTTCCGTCCTCTGTCCCTATTAGGTGCCAATTGAAGCCAACGCTGAATATTTTTCTCCACCTCCTGGTCTGTGGCATTTCTTGTAAGACAGTTTTGTCTTACCGCAGCTAAGACACACAACACAGAACTATTAGTGCCACCTGCATCTAAGGCACACACATAAATCATGTCCAAGATCAAGAGAGCATTTCTAAACTAAAACAATTCCAAAACATGTATATACATTACAACACAAATACAGCGATCCATGACAGAATATTGTTAACAAGTAAACAGTATTTGAACAGGGGTGTTCGTCACCATTTTATTCACAATACCATGTCAAGTTGTGTGTGTGTGTGGTCATGTTTATATTATGTTGTGGGGACCCAATGTCCCCACAGTGTGATAATAACCAGTTATTTTCTACCTTGTGGGGGCATTTTTTTGGTCCCTGTAAGGATAACCTCAATTTTATAAAATGCCAAAAGTCTCAGGATCAGGATTATGCTCATAGGAATGAATGGACTGTCCCCATAAAGATAGGAATACATAGTATGTGTGTGTGTCTGTGCGCGCATGTGTGCATGTGTGCATGCATATGTAATCTGAAATGTAATCTCTGTTCTGATGGAAAACACTTCACTGATGAACTGTAACTACTAAAGAAGGCTGCTGTACCAATGGCAATACTACATAGTACAAAATAACAAAGATATATTGATATGTAGCGCTGATTCTTGCATGTGTTTTGTCCCTGATTCTTTTAGTCATGCATAACCAATAAAACCGTTGATTAAACAGACTGATAAAATAAAATATTTAAAGATATATTTCCAGTACTTGAAATGAAATGCATATGAACAAGTCATGAACTGGAACTTGCAGGGCTCATTCCTAATCATAAAAAAACTTCATAAGGGAATCAGATATGACCAGTAACAAAGTAGCAGTGATATGTACACTAACAGAGGGTAAACTGACATCCCAGGAGAACAATAAAAATGCAGAATGTGCCAGTTTGGATTAGAGACAACTTACCTATCACAACATCTTTCAATATCAAACGCTGGAAGCCAATCTTTCCGTTTATCCCTTGCATGTTGATGCACTTTGCCAGAGTGTTTGTGAAGAATGTATTCATTATGCGCCACACACTCTCCCTTACATTTGACCCACCTTTCAGAGTCAGGTAGTGAATCTTTAAAAAAATTAAAAAATTAAAAAATAGTTTTTAATTTAAAAAGTTTAATCTTTCTATAAAAGTAAAGAGCACACATCACATTACAAAACAATTATGCAAAATAAACAGACATTTTTTTCTGGATGAGTTTACATACACAAAAGAAAAAGTTTGATAGGTATATAATTTGGTTATACAGTTCTAATGAAGAATGTGAATTATTATTTGACGACAGTGATCTCAAAACATCTGCTTATCAATTATTCTGACAAAATGAAGGTGCTCAAAATTTTAGCACCTGCTAAAATGCTATAAGAGAAGGTTGTTCTTTTGCTGTTATTTTTTTTTTTCTACGTCTAAATTTCCTGGAAACTAATGTTTAAATATCATTAGACAGATATGCTTACCGACTGTTTTTTGAAGTCACTGCTACTCCTAGTCACTCCTCCAAGTTTTGAAGGGTCTGCACATCAGCAACTGGTAGCAGATCCTGTTCAATATCAGTTTCTTCTTGAGCTATGGAATTTAGACCCTCAACCGTGCTGAATATGGATTTCATTTGGTCCAGCATAATTTCCTGATTTGTCAGAATAGTTCGGAGAAGTGCGGGGAGCAAAAGCATAAACATTTGCAGTCTTAGTAATATGCATTGCAATGACACTCCATCACCATTTCTATTTTCATGTACTTACAAGTGAAGAGATCACATTTTTGCTGATTGTCCAAGCCTCTTTCATGCTGAACTGGCAAAACATGTGATGGCACATGAGGTCTCTGGTGCAGGTCTGCGGAAACAATTGTTAGAGTGGTGCTGGCGCAAAGAGAATCTCTTTAGTGCTGGTCTGGTAAAGTGCATTGGTGAGGAGACACGTTACCTTCCCAATGGTCGTCTATGTAAGCACTGTCTCTGTGGCCCTGGTCTGAGGACATCTGCGCCTCTGTGATCATGGTCTGAAGACAAGGTATGTGCCTGTTCTTGGAATGTGCCTCTGTGGCCCTGGTCCTTGGGTGTAAATCTTTGGCCCTGCTCTTGCCTTCTGGGGGTCTGGTATGGGGATGCACTGCCTTGCCTGTAGTGGTGTGGATCATTAATTGCTCTGGACTGAATCATCATGAAATGTTTATAATTTATCTGTATATAACCTAAATGTATTGTTTTGTAATTGGAGAAATCTAACTTTCAAAACAAGTAAAAGAAAAAGAATTTAGCCATTATCCTGATATTGCAAAATAAAAATACCTACTAACCTTGATTTTTCTTTGGAGAAGGCACTCCTTTTAGGGCCAAAAGAATACAAAATTGTTGGTGCAGTAGGCAGTAAATCTAGTCTGTAGCAACATAAACATAGCACAAGCATTATAAGCATACACAGGTGGTTAAGTTATGCAAGTCAAATGAATAGCAGAATAATATACATACTTTTCCCTTGTCTCCACTTTTAGCAAGGGGTCCTCTAAAGGTGATTCTTGAAAAATAAACCATCGTTTGGTTTGTCAAGATAAACTTTCATTCCTAATGTGAACAGTGCCAGAATACAATATACAGCCAACCAATCACTTCATATTTGCAAAAAAATATATATATATGTTTATATATTTATTTATGGGCAGCACAGTGGCGTAGTGGGTAGCATGTACGCCTCTCAGCACTGGGTGGTGCCAGCTGCAGCTTGGGGTCCTGACTCAGTTGAGTTTCTATGTTCTCCCCATGTTTGTGTGGGTTTCCTCCCACAGTCCAAAGACATCGTGCAGGTGGATTGGACCTACAGCCAGATAGGGCCAGCCCATAGTGTGTGTGTGTGCGTGCATGTGTATGTGCCCTGCCATGGTCAGCAACAATACTCAGGTAGGCTGTGGTGTTGCCATGATGATCAATTAGTACTAAGGGGCCCAAAGTGTGGCAAGAAAATGTCCCCCACACCATTACACCACCACCACCAGCCTGAACCGTTGATACAAGGCAGGATGGATCCATGCT
>JAODKL010000375.1:0-11570 GCA_026780765.1 Petrocephalus schoutedeni
CACCACCGCCCACGCACGCCGGCAGGGGGTAAGGGGTCGAGTGTTCTGGCTGCTCAAACCCCTCCCTGCATCGCAGCCAGCAGCCCCCGCGTCACTGAGGTGACTCTCGCCCCCCCCCCCCCCCGCCAGGGGGGTGGGGGTGTTTGGACAGAGGGCCATGCCGCCCAGGCCAGACCGGGCCTGCGGATCCCAGCACAAACAGTCTCACCTTGGGCACTAGCCTGTCGCTCCCCTTCGATCGGCTTCTACTGCGATGAATCTGATCACAATTATAAATAACAAAAAAAAAAACACACGCGACGAAAATCGACTGAGCACAGGGGCTCCCTGCAAATGCCATCTGAAGTGTCTTCAGCTTTTTCATGAACGCTGCCACGAAGGTTCACACAGCACCCTAGCTACTAGCTAACCGGGGACCCAGCCACTTTCTTCGCCGTGGGGTTTTAGTTTCGCCCCCTCCGCACTGCCCCCCCAATTCTCTGCCAGCTGTTTCAGCGCTGGCAGCTCACAGGACGACACCCTGAGGCCCTGAGACTGATTCCCCCCCCCCGCTGTGGAAAGTGAGATACGAGTAATGAAACAAGCACCCCCCCCCCCCCATGGGGTTACAAACGCCGTGGGGGTGTGGATGTGTCAAAATGCGGAGTGTTAGCTGGCGGTTGGGCCAGGGCACCGGCTTGGGGGATTTTTTCTCTGTTGAGAAAATGCCCCCCCCCATCCCCCCAAATGCACATGTCCACAGGCATCAGCCTGGACATGCAGATCCGTGCACAGCTGATACAGTATCAGGGGGCTGGGCTCCAGTCAGCCAATCAGGGGATGCCTACAGGCTGCAAATTGCCAATTGTGTTACAAGTCGTCCGATTGACAGGAAGTCCATTTCTACAGCTTCCTTTGAACCCTTGTGTCTTATTCCCAGCATTCACTGGACGACTTCCTCAATTAGACAGCAAAACATGACGGTCTGCACCACCCACCACCTCACCCACAGTGCTGACGTCACCACGACTTAGCAAATGCCGCCGGAGGTAACCAATCGGTGCTCAGATACCTAACAAGGCATTATTAATTTTCTCACAGCATGTCACTGGGATTTAACTGCTGTACATTTCAACATGTGGGTTAACACAGGTACTAGAAATTGTTTATTTATTTACTTGAACACAGGTATATTATAAACTGGATTACATACGCATCTTTTTCTGTAAAGTGCTCTGGGGTGATTATTTTGAGAATGGAGTTTTATTAAAATGAATTGAATTGGACTGACATGTATACGTTTATATGAGCTGATGTACAGAGAGGTGCACAGAATAACGAAAGCAATGCACGAAACAGCACTTAGAATTTCTAGTGACTAAACCACAATTACAAGCGCAGGTACAAAGATGAGTCACTGTAGGGCGACTGCCAATTAGCAGTGTATGTCAGCTATACAGGAGGCCTGACAATCAGCTCTTTTTTCCAGTTTTCAAGACGGCGTGGTGCGACTGGCAACTCCGAAGAGGCCAAAAACTAGGTGGCGGATTTCAGGTGCGACGGCCACAAAAACACAAAAGTCATTTCATGTTTCAAAGGGAACCGTCTGAAAAATCATGTCAATGAGTACCAAGACCACAGATTGAGTTGTGAAACGGGGACCGATGGGCACTTAAAAGCTCATCACCAAAAGTATATCATACCTTTCTCACAATGTGCCACAGAACTGAATCTGTAATTCTGTGACCAAGTCTGACTGAGCCTCACAGACCCCTAATTTGGACATCACTTGTATTGCTAATACCCAGAAATGGATAACCTGGTGTATGGAGCATCGAATCTTGGACCAGAGGTTGGAATGGATTAGAAATATTGTAATACCTTTGACACTTACTCCTACTTCCTGATAGGCTTCCATTTGAAGCTAAAGGACACAAACTCGAGAGAGGCTTCATGAACACCAGGATGAGGCCAAACGTCTTCTGCGGCCTCCCCAATCACCACATCTAAACATCACAAAACCTTTACGGTACGGTCAAGAGCACAGAGTGTGAAGGACATCTCTAGCTCCTTCAGCACTGTGAGAACTGGAGGCTGCTTGTCTTGAATGGCAGCTTTCAGAGAGGGACAGAAGCTATTCTGAAGGTGAAACGTGGCCCTGGTCCATATCCTCTGTGCTGTTTATAAGAGGCGGCTGCTCCATGGAGGTAGAGGAGATAGCACCTACTCTATTTTTGAGATTAAATTTCGAAACAAGTAACTTTGGAGTAACTCATTTTATAATTTTTTGTTACTTAAAATTTTCTCTTTCTTGGAAAAATGTACTATTGTAATACCATAAAATGTAGTATCTTCTTACCTCGTCAATTTCTTCTGGATGCGTTTAGGTGCCTGTCCATATATAAGCATGTGCAGACTTGCTGTTTGTACACATAAGATGAAGCCTTTCCTCCTGGGCCAGCCCGTGAAATCTCCCTGCCTAAAATTCCCGAACGAAAGGCCGCTTTCCCCTTGTTGTGTCTGGCTGGATGGAGCCGTTTAAAAAAACCCACTTCTGCTCTCTGGGCACGCTGTGGGGGGGAAGTGAGAACAGTCTGTGTGTGTGTGTGTGTGTGTGTGTGCGGGGAGGGGGGGGTGCGGGGGTGCAAGTGGAAGTGGCAATCTGAGGGGAAGGCACGGCAGAAAGCACCACCAAAAAGGGGTCCCCCCCAACTCCCCGCCCCAGCCGGCCGTTTTCCCAGACAACCGGCCAACACCACAGACACCACATTTTTTTTTCTTTCTTCGGATGGGCACCAGGCCTCCTCATCGGAGAGGTTTGAGACGAAGAAGGCCTGAGATGAAGCCTTAGGGGGAGCGGGAATGGGGGGGGGGCGAGGTGGGTGGCAGTGGTTGAGGGGGCTGTCAGGGGGAGGCTGGGACCGCGGCTGGCAGCAGAATCAGCTCGATATTTAAAGTAGGAGTTAAATTCCGACACCTCCTCCACTCAGCTCCCACTTTCTCTGAGTACACACAGTCATCATTATATGCTCCAAATGGCACTGAAATGACTCCCAACGGCAAGCACGCCACTCACAAATCAAATTTAACACCTTCCCGGTGCTCTCACCCCGGGAGGTGTCACAACAAAACAGCCATCTCTCAGAGAGACGACCTGTTCCTCTCCCGCAAGCGGCGCGGGGAGCCAGCGAGCCCCGGCAACGGACCCGGAGCCACAATTAACCCCGACACCGAAATCCTCAAAGCTGCCAGCCTAAGGGGGGTCGTGGTAGTATTTTGGAGTGGCTACTATGGGAGGGGGGCAGGCGTTTAGGCCCCGGAACAGATCACAGGTGCCGTCCATGGAGGTACCGGTACTGCGGAGTGGCCCTGATGCACGCTGACGCTTACCCGTGCCACGGTGACAAACGGCGGCTCTCTCGCCGTATTCAGACAGGTGAGCCGTAAAAAGCCCGAAAAAAACAGGTTCTTTTTTTAAACTCTAGTTGGACGTCACACGGTCCGAGGGGCTGGATTAATTCATATGGAAAAGCACGATCCTCCGGTATCTCGTCCGGTATTAACGGGAATCATTTAAGTCTCAACGGCATGGGACGGCCACTCATTTGCCGCAAAATGAGGCCGTTAAACATCCAGCGCTTGCTTACGTGTCCTTATGAGGATCCGCTACATGTCCATTTAGTGAGAAATCTAAGTGTAATGTAGCTTTGAGCAGAAACAGGCTGTTTGATTGCGGCCAATCGCTAGGCATAGCTATAAGCTATGACAGGCTGAGGTTACCCTACTTGAGTTTTTTTGTGGGTGGGGGTGTGGACTGAGTTCAGAGGAAGAGGTCTCTTTATTTTTATCATGGTTTGTAAGCGTAGCGAGTGATGGCTAAATGCTAGCGTTACACGAGGTTAAGGCTATAACAGTTAGCCGGTGTACACGGCGCCGATTCAAACCCGTGTGTTAAAAGCGGCGGTCGCTTCAGAGATACTGGCGTACCGGCAAAGAAACTCGGCGCGCGAGAGACTATCGCCACGGTTTTTGCTTAAGGGCAAAACCCATGCAAGGAACAGTCTTATTTTTGACTACAGGCCTGATTCAATCTAACCCCAATGTGGTTTGTCCTCGATTTTTTTTTTCTGACAAATTTAACCATGGAAACTCTTTTTTTTTCTCCCAAATGTACACAAATGATGTTGGTTATTGTTTGGTAAGTGACACAAAAGGGAAAAAAAATGAATAATACAATTATTATGAAAAAAGAATGCTGGCCTCTGCCTGAATGGGTAACTTACATGTGGGGAACGTTTTCAATAGCTCGCTAAGTACCTTGGACTGTGCTGCGTGGCTCTGGGCCGAGCCGGAGGAAAACAGTTGAGCCGTCATGCCATACGGACAGCAGGCTAAGCCCCTTGCCTCGCTCTCCTCGCTCCTCTGTCGTCTCCCCAATTTCCTGTTTTCTGTCATTTGTTTACTGAATGCAGCCGACGTCCGCTGCCGTAACGCATCTGTCAAGCACCGTGTCCGTGGACAAGTAAATGCAAATAGCACCAGTCCTCTAAAGAAAAAGAAAGGCGAGTATATGGCGTATGTGTGTGTGTGTGTTTTTGAACCCTAATCACGATCTCGATCGTTGGCCATGGAATCCACCCACCAGCCAACGTCTCATCCGAAAAAGTCACACTTTCCCACATTTACTGGAGAGTGCACTCCGAGTCGCCAAGCGGTGCCCGCATGCGGCAGACGCCTGCGAGCGGATGGGTAGCCAGGAACGTGACCCCCCCCCAACCCAAAGATAAGGCCTGTCCAGGTAGGCGGCACTCCCCCCCCAGCCAGAAAGCAAGGGGCAGGGGTCACGAAAGGGACAGTTATGGAGGAGTTTCAATAAACGCCCAGTGGATCCCAAAAAAGCCACACGGAAAACATTGTTCTGCAGTTATTTAGGGTGAACGCGGTGCAGGGACTCTCATGCAGGATGTCTCTGACAGGGGACAGCTCGCACTGTCCTCCCGGCAGGGGGTTAACAAGCAGCCAAGTGTTAACGCTGGGTTTTTTTTGACGTGGGGGTGGCTTTAAGAAGTGCACATTTTTTTTTTCTCCCCCCCCCACGCGCCCCATGGGGGCAGCGTTGCAGCTGGGTTTTGTGTGGCATTGGGGTAAAGGGTAATAGCGAGGATGAGGATTCGAGCGAGGGGGATTAATGTTCTTATTTCATCGTGCTTAAAAATGAAAGGAGAGCAGGGGGGGCCACAGGGGGCGCCTGTCCCACTTACAGTGTCCTGTCCCCAGACAGGGGGAGGTGCTCGGCTGACGAGAGATTGTCAGCTTTTGCGGCGCCGGGCCGAGCGGGAAACGGAGCATACGTCCTGCCTAGCTGGGTCCGGGGAGCCCATCAGGGCCGCAAACTTCTAAAAGGGTTGAAGAGCCCCGCCCCCTCCATCCCGCCTGGCCGAATGGACGACAGTGCCTAACTAGTAGTTTTTCCCGGTTCTAAAAACAGAGAGATGGGTCAGTGGCAGCCACTGAGAGGGCGCCAAAGACGGGCAGGCGTGCTTCCTCACGTGACTTATCTCCATGTTTATGCCGGCACTTTTTCTTTTTAATTCCCCTGGTCGTCACAATTGTGGACCCAAAAAAAAAAAAAAATTCTTTATCCTGAGCCCTGGGGAGACTAAACAAAGACACCCAGATAAAAACAAAAAAGAAAAAAAAAATGTTTTGTTTAATATATTAGGGTCCAGTCCTCTCTCCCCTGCTGAGAACAGTCGGGCTCTGGATAAATGAGCAAATTCAATACATTCAAAATTAGCATGTTTTAAATCGAGTCGGTCATGCTGAAAACGACAGTGCAGTGCAGGCATGGGGACACCGGAGTGTGCTTTTCCAGTGCTTGTCCAAGGGATCGGAGCGTCGATGCTGCAGCATGGCCCAAAGTGCCACTGTAAAAAGCCGGCGATTTTGCCCGCAGGATGCTCAATGATGCTGGCTCACTTCTTACGTGACATCGGCATGGGTAAGTCAAAAAGGGAGCAAATGTGAAAGTTGCACAAGTGTATCTCCCCACATGGAGAAGCCCTTTTATGGTCATGTTTTCTCACTGTGGGAAAAATAGCACAGACTGAAAAGTTTATTCCACCTGAGCTTTTATAAGCCCTTTCCTTTTCGAAACAGCTGCTAAATTCCACTTCAAGGCCATGCCTTCCATCTCGGATGTGGAAATCAGCGGCTGATGACTTTATTCTATTTAGTTGTCAATAATGCTTTATTCTGCGCCAAAGAGACCACTTCACACCACCCTTTGGCATTCACCAGAAGCTCTGAAACTAGTCGGGAAGATTTCCGATGACACATGAGCACAGTCATGCAGGAGTACATCTACACACGACACCCAGACGTGAACAATAGTGCCACCGCTAACACTGAGTAGCAGCATTGCTAATTCTGAGTATTGGTGCTGCTAACACTGAGTAGCAGCTCTGCTAATTCTGAGTATCGGTGCCGCTAACACTGAGTAGCGTCTCTGCTAATGCTGAATAGCACGTCTGTTAACACTATATAGCAGCTTTACTAGAGCTAAGAGCAACCCCGCTAACTCTAAGCAGGCACTCTATTAATACCCAATAGGTGAGAATGCTAAAGCCATATAGCGGCAAAGCTAACCCCTAACAACAACATTGCTAACCAGTTAAAACAGTTCTCTCAATACCCAACAGGTGGTGTAACGGGGCCTGCCCATTCCATGCAACCAAATAATAGACGGATATGGCCTGATGTTTTCCTTGTTTACTTGTTCTGCCCTCAAACTCTCTGTAACGTGTATAAACAAAAAAAGCCTAGTAGTGGTGACAAATTTCAGGTGATCAACTGGAATATGGTTATTTATGATTGATTGAGTTTTGTATGTTTTCGGGTTTTAGAAATTGCCATCCTCTGGTGAGCAGGAGGGCAGGGTCACTAGTTTAAGGACCCAAGCCTAGTTAGCTACGTGGTAATGTAGTTCTAGGTGCCGGCTCAGTAGTAATGGGATATTACCAATAATAATCTGACAGAGGGGGGAAGCTTTGAATTTGTATTACAGTATTTATTATTTAGGGGACTATTTAATGTGCATTTACTCTGGCTGTCATTTATAAAATTTAACAGATCATTTTTAGTATCTATTTCTTATGGCAAAGTTAATGTTTTAAAAGCTTTGTATTATCTTTATAATTGATGTACCACCGTTATTCACGTGGTTTGATCCAGCAGGAAATAAGTTAGCACACAACAGCCGGCAATGCTAACCCTGAGAAGCAGCATTGCTAACGATGGGCCTAACAGCAGTCGACCTCTTGAACAGTGGTCACAGCAAACTTATCTTGTTGATTTCTTTGTATTTAGGGTGTGTAGCACGAATTAAACATGCCACATACAATGACCTGACTTACATTCTTATATTCAGCGACCGGCCACATCTGTACAATGTCATCAGCAGTGACAATAGCTTTCAGCTGTCCAATTATTAAATCGTCTGTCTGCTTGCATTTTTTAGCTGGGTTGTTTTCATTAATTACAGGTGTGCAGGCCACTCGTAGCCTACCGCCTTCTGAGCATAAACTGATTATTTAATTATTTCTGCACAGACCAATTATTTTGCCGGTGTTTTATTCATGAATCCCTCATCAGCCGAGGAGGACTATGGGTCAGACTCCTCACAAACGAGACGGACGAAAAGCGGGGGCCGCCTTTCATGTCTCTCGCAGTTTAAGAAAATAATCCTGACGCGAGGACGCGTGTCGACTCCACACTGACGCCGGCGACGGAGGGCGATTTGGCAAAGCTCACTGAGGAGACGAGGTGGAGGTACTGCCAATCGGCGACTCATTTACATTTTCGGGTTCAGGGAGAGCCCTCAGCTGGAGTAGACCCAAACATGGTACCCCATCGTACTCCACGAGCCGGGGCTCTGGGACTCAGGCCAGCACCACCTCCGTAGCTCAAGGGAACGCCGTCCTCTTGCTAAACGTCGAGACACCTCCAAATCCGACATCCCGGATCTCATTTCCGAGGCTTTCATTTAAGGCCCCGCTGACTCCTATAGCCTCAAGACATAAATGAAATATTTACGTGGCACCTGACAGAGACTATGCTTTCTGGGCTGGTTTTGCAGGCCCGCAGATCAGGTGATCCCATGGTGAGTATGAAAAGGGACTCGAGAGAGCAGCTGCCGATCGCCCCGTGGGGAAATACTCACAGCTGTTTAGGCCGAGTTAACAGATACTATAGGTAGCTGGCTCCACCCATACGAGTATTAATTGTGGGCTGAACATAGCTATTCTCCGCAAACTGCTATCAGAGCATGAATAAGGGCCGCAAATATTAACATGCTAACGTAGGACATGCGCAATTAGGGAAATGGGTCAGGAGGTTCCAGGTTCAAGTCCCACTCTGGTGAAATCTTTAGCTCTACATATTGTTATGTAATTTGGATAAAAGCATAAGTTAGGAAATTAAGTATAAATGTATGGGGAAAAAATGTATATTGTGTAAAAAGTTTGTTTTATAAATTGTCTCTTTGTAGTAAGTTAGCCTAACAGGTGTACAGTTTAATTAATCTACTCTTAGGGGATTATGTACTCCTAAAAAACTGTCAGACAGTGTAAAAAAAATAAAACAAAGTCCAAGGAGGAATACACAGATAAATATAAACTTCGGTGAGCACTGTACACTTATAACGTCAAAATAAATCAAAGGGACAAAGCAAAAGAAAAAAAAAAACCAAACCACGGAAACAGCTTCGCCGCACGCTCGAGCTAAACGGGGCGCGAAGGGGACGAAAAAAACACGAACGGACACGGAGTCCAGGCGCGTGTACGCCCACGCGCGCGCACATAAAGCAGCGGCGGCGGCCAGGACGGACACACGGCGACGGCTTATAATCGGGGGCTTCAAAATAAAACACACACACACACACACAAAGATGGAGAGAATGGGCACACAGAGCAGCGTAACACAGAAGGCTTCAAAGTAAAGCACACACACGCGCGCGCGCACAAACAGATATACAATGGAGAAAATGGGTACACAGCTGTGTAACAGCGAGAGCTCCTAAATAAAGCGCGCGCGCACACACACACACACAGAAGGCCACAACCTCTGTCTTACCACATGCGACCACATATCTGAAACAGGATACAGGCAGCAGGGGCGCGCACACGCACACGCAGCCGCACGCTTAGTGCTTAGTCGGCGAGCGCAGGATGCCGCACCGCGGGCTCCATGAACCCCCCCCTATTAAAGTCCCGCAAACCTGTTACCACACAGCCGGAGCCACGGGGGCAGGGGCTGCAGCCACGAGCGCATGGAGAACTCCACCCACAGGCGCCGGCAGCGCGCCTGAGTCGTGTCAGCATCCCCACCCACCACCTCCATCACCTCTCTCTTCCTCCTTCGCTACCTCCTCCTTCTCCTCCCACCGAACTCCGCGTTCTGCGGGAGCTTGCCGATTAAAAGCCCCCGACGGACGCGGCGTGGAGAGAGTGCACCTCCCGGGCGTCACGCACGCACGCACACGCCCGCCATCGCTGGCTTTTATAAGCGGCCCTCCATTCCTCTGTGTCCCGTCGCGCTGTCGCGACACCTGCCCCATGTTGACACAACAGGGCCACACCTGCGAGGAAGTTACCCCGGTGCACGGGGAACCTTCCCCTGACTTCCCAACCCCCCAGCGCCCCAACGGCGACGCGGCACGGACCCCTGGCAATGCTGAGACCGAACACAAACTAACCCTGACCTTCCAGCACGATAACCCGGGCCGCCATCACTACTCACAAGATATGTGTGTATCATACACACAAATAACACAGCCAATGGCAAAACATAGAACTGCGACCGCCCCATCCCAACCCAACCCCAAACATCAGCACGTTAAATTATATAGCTGGCCCTCTTCTGGTACGGCGTGTCCCCAGCCTAACTTAAACAAGTGACCTACACAGGAATCAAGAACAGAAATGGACGGATATCTATATACATAACATCTATAAACGTTGATAGCTCTTCCTAAAGCAAGAAAGAATAATCAGAGTGGAGAAGCCCCTTCAGCGGCTAATTGAAAATTATTATAGGGCGCAAAAACGTAAGCCTCTCTTCATCACGTAAGCCTGATTTAGTGTGATTTGACGAACAGCGTGGGGAGGGGGGAAAACCCACACTTCTTAAAGTTTTGTGTGATTCGACAAACATGTTTACAACATCCATTTGAGCGGCGGAAAATGTTTGCAAACATCGGGGCGCGGCAATCCGTTCCAGCAGAGACCTGTTGTGCGCGCCGGACCCGAGATCCGAGTGGCCGAGGTACTTTACTCGACTGTACCTTTAAGAAGCCACCACTGAAGAGGATCACGGCGTAAGTCACGTATTTAGGGAGCCTCACACCCACAGGCGCGCAGATACCCCCCGGCGAGGGGTCACTGCCAACCGGTAGGGGGTTTGATAAGCAGATCATTTGCGCCTGGTATTGGGACTGCAGATCCCCCGATAAATAAAATGAGCCATTTCTATCATGCCTAATCCTGAGCATCCTGTTATATAAAGTACCTACCTGAACATAATATCTACATTTTAAAGCATATTTAAAGACATTTTAAAAATGTTTTCGCCGCCCGCTTCCCAGTAAAATAGGTGAATATTTAAATTTTTCAAAACGATCTAATATTTCAAGGTATTTGCCTACAAGTAAATCTTAAATAGGTTACTGTATTGGAAAGACGCAATTTTTTAAAATGGAAAAGTGCGCTCTGAAATTCGCACACATTTCTTTACGACCCATTTCAAAGTGAATAATCCGCTTAATGTCCAACCACAACGCAAGAGGAGCAGTAATTGAGAACTTCTGATCGTATCATAGGGACCAAATAAACTGACATACATGCATAGGCGTAAATTACGGGGGGCGGGGAGTGTTACCCCCCAGTAATCAAAACTGGCTAATACAACCGCCCAATAATCATGTCCCCCCTATAAATGGGTGAGGAGCTCAACCCCCCAATGTTCAAACCAAAGTTACGCCCTTGCATACCTATATAAATTACACTGATAATACATTTTCAGACCTGCGATACAATTATGACTTGTCTAATAGAAACGTTACCGTTGACTGAAATGAGTGGCTGAATTACCATTTTAATATAGCGGGCTGTATAATAGGGGAAATAAAGTAACGCATTATTGGATTTTTTTTTTTACAACTCAATTTTATTCCCACATCAAGCCTGCTGGGTCTGAGACTGATACATAAATACTAACCACGGTATTGGCACGACCAGCACGATGTTAGTACACATTTGCAGTACTTTAGCGAAAGCAAATACAAACACACGCTTTGGCGGAGTCTATTCCTGGCAAGTGTTCGCACAACTTGCTCGCGGCGCGGCGGTCAGGCGGCCGAGAGCCGGGCGCCCGGGGCGGCCCTGAGCGGCGCTCCCGCCGCCGCCGCTTTGTCGCACCTGAGCGCGGAACCAGCGGGTCCGTTTCCCCTTTTTTTTCTCCCCATCCCTCCGGGCGAAGCGCAGCAGAAAATGGAGGAAGATGTAACTGGCCGGTGTGAGGGGGGGGGGGGGGGG
>JAODKL010000376.1:0-11548 GCA_026780765.1 Petrocephalus schoutedeni
TTTGTCTAAAGAATAAAACAACTGAATGAACATCCTCCAAGACTGGTGATTCCATAATTTATGCCAGGGGTTGTATATACGAGTTTCTTACCTGTATAACAAGCCAGGATGGTCATCACCAGTGAACTGGAAAATACACCATAATCCATGATGGGAAAATGATGACTTCAAAGCAGATCTGGGTGAAACAATGTACTTTTACGGGATGATAATAATAAAATAACAATTATATCCCTGGTCTGGCTGAAATAAAACTACAAGTTTTAGTACAAGTCTGTACCACATACCTATGGTTTTGGGAATAGTCTGCTGCTGCAAACACTTTCTCATTAACATGATAACCTAAAAAGTATTTCACTAATCTTTTCCAAACCTTTCCGACTCTTATTGAGTGATGAACTGGAACTCAAATTTTGAGACAGCTTCATAAAAATTGAAGCAGCACCTTATAATAATAAATAGGAAGCTGGAGGTCTCAAACCAATTCAGGGTCATGGGGGGTCTGTAGCCAATCCCAGAGGCCATGGGCACACAGTGGGGAACAACCCAAGATAGGGGGGGGGCAACCCATCACAGGGCACACTCACATGCAAACCTAGGGGGCAATTTGGAAACTCCAAATAATTTGGTTTTGGACTTGGGGGTAAAGCAGAGTATCTTGTGGAATTCCCACAATGACAGAGGAAGAACATGCAAACTCCTCATACATGGAACCAATGCAGAATTTTCACATTCGGCTGCAAACTGCTCCAGTGAGGTCATGGTCCGATGAAGCCAACATCGGATTTTACGTTTTATCACCTGGAATGCAGGGATTTTTTTGTGCATAACTAAAATATAGCCCTAGGGTATTTTTTGTTGGCACATGATGTTTTGAGAACCGCAATTTAGACCCGTGCTCGCCTGCGTCCAGCACGACCCCAACCCGTATCCGACACAGTAGAATATTTTTCACCCGTTTCATCAAAATTTGCAGGTCACCCGTAAAGTACCCGCAGGTACCTGAACCCATGCAGGACTCTGCTTCTCCAGAAACGAGTCCGAATTACTGCAGACAATACGGACCAAGCTCTGACACCAGTCGTACAGGGACCGAACTGCCTTTATAAGGAGGCCCGGCACCCTATACTCCAGGAGCACTCCCCACAGGACTCCATGAGGGACACAGTCAAATGCCTTCTCCAAGTCCACAAAGCACATGTAGAAAACTTCCACGCACCTTCCAGGACCCTGCTGAGAGTATAGAGCAGGTGCACTGTTCCATGGCCAGGGCGAAAACCACACTGCTCTTTCTGAATCCGAGGTTCGACAATCCAACGGACCCTCCTCTCCAGGACCCCTGAATTGACCTTACCAGGGAGGCTCAGGAGTGTGATCCCTCTATAGTTGGAACACACCCTCTGGTCCTCCTTCTTAAAGAGGGGGGGCACCACCCCGGTCTGCCAATCCAGAGGCACTGCCCACGCAATGTCCATGCAATGCTGCAATACTGCCCTACAACATCCAGAGCCTCAAGGAACTCCGGGCGGATCTCATCCACCCCCGGGGCCCAGCCACTGAGGAACTTTTTAACCACCTCAGTGACCTCTACCCCAGAGATAGGGGAGTCTACCCCCCAAGTCCCCAGACTCTTGTTACTCATTGGAAGGCGTGCCAGTGGGATTGAGGAGGTCTTCGGAGTATTCCTTCCACCAACCCACTTCCCTAGTTGAGGTCAGCAGCACCCCATTCTCACCATAAACAGTGTTGATACTGCACCGCTTTCCCGCCACCGAAGCCACGTCCCGTTTGGTACACCTGTACATATCAGCTGCCTCTGGAGTCCCTTAGGCTAAAAAGGCCTGATAGGACTCTTTCTTCAGCTTGGCGGCATCCCTCTCCACCGGTGTCCCTCAGTGGATCCCTCGGGGATTGCTGCCGCAACAGGCACTGACCACCTTACAGCCACAGCTCTTACAACACCGAGCCCCTTTTGCAATCATTTATAGCCTACATTATAGGTTTACATTGCAATATTGACCTCTTATTATCAGCATTATTACGTTGTCCAAAGCAGACCACCAGTGTTGATATCTGAGTGTCTGTGTCAGGACAGCAGGCAAAAGTTCAAATAATAAACGATGTAAAAAATAACGAATGGTTCGGAGCGCTAGTAAACCTATGAGCAAGGTAACAAACTACTTTAGTTATGGGGGGTTTTGGGAAAGGCTCGCTAATAAACGATAAACATTAAACATTTGCTAATAAACATTAAGTACATTTAGCAACGGTACCCATTTTTACGCCAGTGGAAAACCAACACAAAGAACTACCGTACTTATGGTACTTCTCTCAAGTATGAAAACCAGTACCTGGCCATGGTGTGGTGGAAAAGTGCCCCAAAGTATGACAAATTATCCGGCTAAGCAAGAATTAAATACTGCTTCATGAAACAGGCCCCGGTGTTTAAACCAGCTTCCAATTTTTACAATAAATGGTGTACACGAGATATGTAAATCAAAATGTACTGTAAAGCTCTAAGCTGTTGAAGGTGTTTCAGTGGTACGCTTCCTCATACATACAAAATTAGGAAGCTCCTCCGCAATGATCCTGAAGAAGATGACGAGGATGCATCCTTGCTGCAGTGCAGATGTCCAGGCCTCCAACTGCACAGGGCAGTAAGCCTTCTGCTCCCGTGGATGTCGATCTGATCAAACTCTGTAAGAGGGGCGCAACCAGACTGGGCACTGACTGGCCCACGTCTCAGGGAAGCCCCGGAGCAGAGAGGGATTTTTATGACAGTAAAAGGCTTTCCTCCTGCCTGCCGTCTAGCAAGCAGTCGCTGCCCACGGTGCCTAGCCGAGATTAAGCATTTCTGGGATAAACCCATGTCAGCGGCATGGAAGAGCTTGGGGTCTTCAGCCTGCTCATGGTGGAGCCATCAGTGGCCCACCACCTCCATCCGACCATGAGAATGTCACTTTCATCAACTGGCCCTTCACTCCCCAGAAAATCGGAGCGCTTCACCGCCTCTATGTACCAGAAGATAATTAAATCTTCTGTATTGTCTGTCAGGGCACTGAATGCCACCTCACTCCTGACCACGTATAAGACAAAGTTGTTGGAAGAGATGGGCAGACAGCTGGGCTCTGGGACCCCCAACCCAGCTATTTGGGAGGAGATCTGCATCATCACAGATCTGAATTTGCACACCTCACACGGTGCACTTCAAAGCTGTGGGCGTGCGATGGGCCTTGCTGTCACTGGTGAGAAGTCATTCTAGTTGAATTTATCCAGCCTGAGCGACAAGGAGAAGCTGGACCTCCTTGATGCCCCGGTTGACCTGAAGATTTTTTCGGCCGAGCTATAGAGGTGATGTGGCAGAAATGCGACCTCCAGAAAAAAGGAAAAGCTTTTGATTCCTGTCTGCCTCGCAGGCCAGCCCCACGCCCCCCCCCTCCCCCTGCTGTCGGTCGCTCTGGACCCCCACTGCAGACTTGGGGATACTGCAACTTCAGAGCTGCGAGACCTCATGGTTATGGAGCAGGTGATGAACGCTGGTGCCCGACTTAGGATTCTGAGCTCCAAAACGGGGGGCAAACAGTCCTTTGCCATGGTTGCTGGTAACCCCCCCTATAACGAGAAGTGACAGCAAACCTAGGGGACATTCCCTATCACTAGAGAGGGACAGCCAGCACTTCAAGATACCTGGTCTGTCCCCTCCCTGGGCTGCCACACTGCCTCCCCCTCCCACAAAGAGGGCAAAGTTGTGTACGGCAGTTGATTGTCATGTTCAGTGTTCAGTGGCCACTCTGGCTGCCCCAGTGCCCTCCCCCACAGTTTCTCCCCTCAGCCCCTGTTCAAGTTAGTGCTGGAGAGAGGAGAACCAATCCCACAGCTGCCACCGAGCACTAACCCCGCATGCCTTTCAGGGTTTAATAAAAGACTCACTGGTGCATCTTTCCCAGAAAAGTTTTCCAGTTAAGAGAGGATCATCCCTAGGGCTGCAAAAAATCATCAAGTAACTCAAATAACTTCCTTGCTTCGATGCTTCGTTTAATTTTTTATGTGTGTAGTATTAGCTGTTAATCGTTATCATAATTAATAAGACAAAATTATTTCTGATCCGATTACTCAATGGAATAATCAATAGAATACTCAATTGTTAAAATAATCGATAGCTGCAGCCCTATTCATCCCTCCTTTCTCCACAAGAGGGTGCTCACACTATGTTTGTGGCTTTCAGTCAGACCAACCAACCCACTACTCACGCAGAGACCTGGCGCACTGTTCACCAGTGGGTTTTATGGACTGTAATCGGGGGTTGCAAGCTTCAGTTTGCCTGAAAACCACTGGTTTTCAACAGGGCTTTATCATTGGCAGTGAGTGGAGATCTCGGGTGTTGGAGACTGAGATATCCTCTCTCCTGAGCAAAGGAGCGATACGGGCGTTACTCCCGCTACTTCCTTGTCCCGAAGAAGGATGGCGGCTTATGCCCCATCTTTGACTTACATGTTCTCAACAATCACCTAAGAATGTACAGATTCAAGATTCTCACACACAAAGTGCTGTTTGGCTCCATTCATCCGGGAGACTGCTTCACCATAGTCGACTTTCAGGATGCTTATTTTCATTTAAGCATCTATCCTGCTCACAGGAAATATCTCAGATTTGCCTATTGAAGTATGACCCACAAATTCCTCGCAGTCCCATACGGGCTCAGCCTCACTCCCTGTGTGACACCCTGACTCCGCTCAGACATTTGGGTCTCAGAGTACTGGCTTACATAGACGATTATCCACGTTGTTCTCTTGCGAGAGAACAGGCGGTGAGTGACACGACGATGCTGGTAACCCACCTCACCAGTCTGGGTTTCAGAATAGATCAAAAAAAGAGCTTGATGGTACCTTTTCAGACTGTAGAATATCTCTCTGCTTATTCTTATAGCCTCTGCTTATTGGATCTGATGGTATCAACTGTGGCAGTGGTCCCGTTAGTGTTTCAGTGCTGGGTTTTGTCACCCCGTCGCCACCTCAGCCGCTCCATGACAGTCTCAGGAGACTGCCTAAGGGCTCTCTCTTGGTGGAGAAATCCAATCATTTTCGAGACCGGCGCCCCGCTGCGCATAGTGTCTGCTAGGGAGGTGGTGACTACTGATGCATCCCTTACGTGGCATGTTTTTCAGAAGTGGTATGAACAGAGGTGGGTTGTCCCCTTTCTGTGTTCAGTTTCTGATGTTTCATGTTTTTACAGAACTTGCTGCAGAGCCTTCTCCACTATTAAAGTTTATCTGGTTGCTATTTCGGCTTCTCACGTGGGCTTTGACAGAATGTCTGTCAGTCCATACCCCCTTGTGTGCCGCTTTATGAAGGGCGCATGCCTTCTCTGCCCGGTTTCCAAGCCTTTGTTCCCATCACGGGACTTGCCCCTGGTCCTGAATGCGCTCTCTGGCTCCCCTTTCGAGTCTCTGGAGAGTGTCAGCATGAAACATCTGTCTCTAAAGACAGCTTTACTCCTTGCACTGAACTCTGCGAAGCGAGTGAGTGAGATTCACGCTTTTTCATTCCACCCATCATGTATGAACTTTAGCCCGGGGAATGCAAGGTTATGCTGCTTCCTAACCTGTCGGTTCGAGTAACAACCTTGTACAGTAAATTTCCGCGTCTCTATGGTGTGGCTTCAGAAAGCATGGGTGTTATGTCCACAGTATGGGTGTTGTCCACATGGAGATAACGAGCAACTGTTTGAAAGAGAATGTTATGTAACCCCGGTTAGCAGATACCTCACTTATTTTATCTCACCACTTCCCACTTCAATTATGTGTGAGATAAAAATTTCTTGTTACTGGTATACAGTGTCAGACAGAGACAGGCTGTTGGGGAAGTTGGCGTCAGAGCCTTCTGGTTGGAATCAGCTGCCTCAAATTAATAGCAGGGAGGAGACGGTTTAATGTTAACCTTGCCAATCTACAGTTAAGCTTCATAAGTCACTACCTAAAATTAACAAGAACTGTGGGCTTTGCTGGGAAACATATTCTATACTGATATTTAGTCAATCATACAGAAATAGGAATTACTTGGTGAAAAATACAAATTTGTTCTTTTCTGAGGTTTAGCTGCTTATGCCGTATGTTTCACTATAGACACTGTAAAAATCACCAATGACAGTGTTCGGAATATTTTTCCTCTTGCCTTTGAAAATATTCCGTGTTGAAAATCTTCTTGTCACTAATTAAAAAAAAACAGATGCTCATTTATTGCTAGCAAAATTCATACCAACTGTGCCTTAATAAAAAGAGACCAACAGGAACTGCTTGAGCAGCTGTAATTTTACAAGGAAGTGCATCACTGTGCTTAGTGCAAGTAGCCCTTCCGACAGATTCTGCCGCCAGCCACAAGAAACACAGTAAGGTTTTAACTCCGGCTAAAGGCATTCATTTGGTCTCATTTATAAAGAATTTAACATGCGTATGTCAATATCACGGTTCATTCTTCGCTTGATTTATAAGACCTGTTATGAATTGGGCCACAGTGGGTTGTGATTTGTAAAAAGTGGATCCCCAGAAAAAATTATTTGGATACACTGCCATATCGCATGTGACCCAAGTTGGCATCACAAAGACTGATAACGGTGAGCAGTGAAGTTGTGCTGGAGGAGTCCATGAGCGAGGCCGATCATGAGGAAGAGATGTCCTGCCAGTGAATAACAGCATAGGCACTGCTCCACCCGCTGTGGCTGTGTCCTGTATGTTAGATTTTATATATATCTTTATATACTGTATGCTGTTTTAGCCAAAGGGTATTCTGGTGATGCTGGTACTTCTGTTTATCACGTTAGTCATAAGCCACAACAAAAACATTGTATATAGAGGAACCGAACAGATCAAGAGAGTGTCTGAATGGTATATATTATGTATATAACTTTGTTTAAGGGACACTATCATGATATGTGCTTAATATGGGAAACTATATTTCCCAGGGGCCACAGAGATGGGGCACTTTGATAAGTTGTTTCTTTTTGCGATGATGTCTGGCTAGTTTGTGCACTGATAGGAAGCAGATAGTAAGTTAGAGATTGTTGATTAAGGGGCTGTGAACAAGCTACAGTCTAAAAGTACAGTTTATGGAGAAATCCACAACCAGCAGTACTGACTATAAGGCATTCAGCTAATTGGTAATTTCAGAGAAAAATAGAAACAGTTTAAGCAATCTTACTGTGAGGCCACAGTGCTAAGGTTTCAGGAATCAGCACTGAAAGATGAACAATTAAAAATAAAATAAGCAAATATGTACAGCATTCTAGTACTAATAGTGGACTTCTGTACACAAGCGAAATGTGAAGTTAATTTAATGTTGATGTTCAATTATAAATATGTATACAAACCATGTACTGTAGTCACTTGTGTTGTACAATTATCTGGGTATACACATTTAAGATATTGTCATAATACACTTACATTTCCTATTAATTCACTTGTAACAAAACTCAAACTTCTGTGATGCCAGTTATCATGCTATTCATAATGTCAGTTTTTGGATTTGGTGTTCATGTACAGAGGTAGCAGTTTGTAGCCGTAGGCTAGTTAGAATGTTAATTCTTGATATCAAAAATTCAAATGTAACTAAGTAAAATGCCAATTCCTGATATCGGAAATTAAATTTTAGCTAGTAAGATTCAAAACGATTTTCTTGTTTATTTCAGAGGGAGTTGGAATTTGAACTAGTGGAAATGCAAATTCCTGATATCAGGAATTTGGTTTAAACTATTCGAAATGCCAATTGTTGATATCAGGAATAAAATTTTAACAAGTTGAATATCCAATCTCTGATAACAGAAATTGAATTGTAATCATGTTAATCATAGCTAGTTAACAGTTGAATTCCTGATATCAGAAACTGGATATTCAGCTAGTTAAAATTTTATTCCTGATATCAACAATTGGCATTTCGACTAGTTAAAACTGAATTCCTGATATCAGAAACTGGAATTCTAACTAGTTGAAACTGATTTAAAACTAGTTAAAATTTGATTCCTGGTATTAGAAATTGGAATAATTAGAAATGAACTACTTAAAATTCCAACTCCCACTGATTAAATGAGGAAATTGTTTTGAATCTCACTAGCCAAAATAGAATTGAAATGAATGTGTGATATCAAGACCTAGCATTCTAACTAGTTGGTACTGAATGTGTGATATCAGAAATACACATTGTAACTACTAACAACTGAATTTCTATCAAGAATTTGCATTCAAACTAGTTAGAACTGAATTTGTGATATCCTCTAAAAACGAAGTAAAGCTAACACGGCTTGCCAATGTGCTGTATCCAGTTTTCAAATGGTTCACAGAAATGAGAGATAATACCATTTATTCCTAAAACTGTGGCTTTGTTGGACAGGCACTGATGATAATGTACAGCTACTCCGTACAGCACAACTGCCCTCTGTGATAGTTAATCTCATTTGTTTTAAAATAAAAATGTAGGAAGGTTAGATAGGATGGTTCCAAAGACAAGTATAATTCTCTTAGCAACACAGTAAAATAAAGTCATACGTACAAGACTCTCAAATATTTTTTGATTTGGCATGAAAATTTCTAGACATTATTTTCTAGTAATACAGTCTTACATCTGGATTTACCTTAAATTCCTTCCTAAAAAGCTATGTCAAAATCTTTTCAAGACAACCTGAAAGTGAAGACTGTTCAATTCAGTGATGCAGGACATGCACTGGCTAAGCAATCATATGACTTTGCATTGATCCTTTGACTGAGCAAGGTTTAGATCAATTAAAAATCACTGACCTTTTTCCAAACAAAAACAGCAGAAATTGTTCCAGAACTGTGTCTGAGAATGAGATGTTTAACTTATGCAAACTTTGATGGCGTGAATATAAGAGCAAGAGGGTTGCAACATTGTGTGGTCAAGTGCATTTTTTACCTGTTTTTTTATCTGCTAGCCTGGCACTTCCTCATCCTCAGGCAACAGAGTGTAAAGCTTAGCATCAGCTTTAACCACGAGCCATGAATGAACATGAATGAGCAATTAACATAAAACGTTAGGTCACAATTTGGTTAAGAGCGAAGATGCATTGTTGCAATTATCAAGTGCTATTAATGTACTTTAACATCATTATGTCAAATCAGTGTTATTCTGTAAAGTAAAACCTTTATTTAGTATTTGCTTTATATTTGTTTTTTGCAATATTCGTGCATTCCTTTGGCTATAACAATAACACTATTGCATGCTCACTTTGGGCCACTGGGTCATCATCATCATCATCCTCTCACCTTGGAAACTCTGAGCATTATCCCCTCTGGAGGGTCCATTGAGACTAGCATCATTCTGTTTTAACTTTCGTGAGGGTTTAAGTGATTCTGCCGACTTGTTGCTGTTGTTATGACAGAGTATGACTGAAGGAGGGACCAGCCATGGTACGGCTTACGAAAAAGAGGGTTTTTATTATAAACAGACTAAACAAGTAGGAAACAAAGGGAGCATGAGAGGTCAAACCAAAGCAGGTAGGGAACAAATACTAATTAGATAATAGTAAGAGGGAAACCTAGCACTAAATATGGTTGGGGAAACACAGGTAAGAAAGTCATCCATCCATCCATCCATTTTCCAACCCGCTTATCCTGTTCAGGGTCGCAGGGGGTCCGGAGCCTATCCCGGAAGCAACGGGCACGAGGCGGGGAACAACCCAGGATGGGGGGCCAGCCCATCGCAGGGAGGTAAGAAAGTCATGCAAAAAGAAAAACAGGAGCAAACACAGAGCATTAATAGCTACAATTACTGACTACCAAACAGATTAAGGGCAGGCACTTAAATACACATGAGACAAGGGCTAGACAAGGAACAGGTGCAGGCCAAACCAATTAACCAAACACTGAAGACCAGAGTGACAAGACACAGGTAAAGGTAATAAACAACGATACAGATTCAAACAATATTGAACTGATCCCATTAATTACTTCTCTGAAAAATGTTAAACTTCCTGTATCATACGGCCACCAGCCACACCCAAGTCTAATCATGCCCATTTCAATCAAACAGCTATATCTTAAGGATATATTTCACCTGCCAGTAAACGAGTGTACCCTAGGCAGACCCTGCGGTTTTGGTGCTAATCAGGGACAAAAGACCCACTGTGCAGTCTGTGTAGTCTAAATTGTTTGGTTTTGAAAATGATACAGCACAACTTACTTAGACTGTACCGGCCCTGTTCCATCTTTTCCATGACTTCCTTCAAGATGTATAGACAGCAAAGTTATTCCTTGTGTTTACATTTTATAGTTTTGCGTTGTCGTGGTCTGATACTACATCACAGTATTTACTAGTATTTTTAAATGTAGGACTATTAATGTATATATAGGCTGCTTTTGCTAATGGGAATAGTCAAACCACAACACCAGGGACTGAATGCATACCGTAAGGTAATATTGTGAGTTGCATCTGTTCACTTCACTGTCAAATGTCATTACATTCCAATGTGTCTTTTTCTTAGAAGTTGGTCATGGCATTGAAATACTTGTCATATGTGCATTATTGTTTTGCCTGGTGAACCTGCCATGGTTTAAAATTATGCCCACTTTGATTAGTGCACTCATCTTGGTTAACAGTAATAACAATAATACTGATCATAATCATCTTTATTATTATTGATGAGAAACAAACCAGAGAACACATTATACACATTTGGAAATTGCAATGTTCTACAATTGTCTCCCAGCGACAGGCTGGCACCCAGCCCTGGGTTGTTCCCCGCCTGTAGGTTCTGGGATAAGCTTCGGACCCCCCACAACCCAGAAGGATAAATAGTTTCAGAAAATGGATGGATGGATGGACAGATGGATGGATGGATATATTTGTCTTTGTGGAAGACAAAAGTAACCTAAGCATCTAAGACTCTCTCCACTAGAATCAAACTCCAGACCTCGCAGATGGTGAACAAAGGTTTCTCCTTTATTCAGTAATCCAGCAGAGTGTTCCAGCCACACTCGGGTACAATGCACACCGCACCCAAAAATCAGAAAGGTTGATTTACGCTAACACCAACTCCCCCTACATGGACTTCTACGGTTCTATGGACATCCTGTACGTTTACTAAATATCTGCAAACTGGGCTTTAAACATACAACCAACATAATCCATTACCTCTGCTGACCTCTTCACCCTCCACCCAGCATCCGCTCAATTTGCTCACTTCACATGATGCACCAGCTTTCCATCCCTGTTAGGCCTTATATGAGTCCCACACATACTGTAAGCCTGTCCATCCAGCCCAAAAAGGAGGGCAAAAACCCTAAGCATTAGGGAAATTCCACCCTCAACCCACCAAAAGGTGCAACCCCCCCTTCGGGGTCCATGGCTGGCATGGCTCACAACATTACAAACTACAAATCAATAAGGGAAACTACAACCCTACGATACCTAAATAAAGACTACAGTGTAAACGAATACATTTCTTACATAAAAATAACTCTTATGGGTACTGTCACGGTCTGTCCATGTGTTCCTTATGTGCCACGCCCCTTGTTCCCCGCGTGCGTATTTCCTAATTGTTCCCA
>JAODKL010000378.1:0-11507 GCA_026780765.1 Petrocephalus schoutedeni
ATAAGTGTTTACAACACTTCACTTCTAGCCCCACCCAGTAAGTAATACGTGAAGTATTATTATTGAACGAATCAATGTTTCAAAGAACCGGATCTTTTCAGTGAACTGAACGAAAAGGACTGAATCAGTAAAAAGATTCGGTTTGCACATCACTACAGGTGATGTGAATGAATGGGCTCTCGACTTTGCACCCCTTCCCCAGTAACTTGATCTTTAAATGATTCTAACTCTAACTATTGTGGCACTGCTGAAGACCTCAGTGAGAGAATTGTGTTGCTGCTGTCTGTGTGATTTCTGTGGTTTGAGTCTCATTATCGCCAACCAACAGCGGGGTCGCCAAGCTCCCAGCCCTGTGATGTCAGACTGGAGCACATGGGGGGCAGCATAGCCACCCTGAGAAGCACTGGCCAATTTTTGGTGGTGCCTTTTCTACAGTTATTACAGTCATTTCCTGTCTCATTGACTGAGGAACACTCTATAGCAAACTATCTCAATTCATTTGATCACTGATCTTGGTCCTATAATTAGTCATTGTGCTTACTTAACTAAAAACTCACATTCTGCAAAAAAATCTATTTATACATTTTAACAATTCTTTATTATGTAGAATTATGTTTTTACTATAGTAATTGTGACAATATGCACACTGTCACATACTGCCCGCCATATCCACCTGTCCCTCCTGTTACTCTAATGAGCCATGCCCGTTACTTGTATGTCTAGCCTCTTGTTCCTAATACTTGTGTTAATCACGCCCAGCTGCCTCTTTTTAGTGCCCTTGTCAGTCATGTATTTAAGTGCTTCCCTGTCCTATGTCCCGCAGTCCAGTTATTCATGTCAGACTTTCGTGCTGCCTAATTTAATCCCAACCTCCCATTTTGATCTCTCACCATTCCTTTTATTTCCAGCTTTACTTACTAAGTTTAATAAATCCCCTTTTCATTTCGCTACCACATAGACTTGCTTACTTAACCCTTTTTCCGTGATAATTTCCCCATGTGAAATTTGCCTACCGTTTAATGATGCTCTGGGGTCAGACTGACCCCAAACACGGGATAGGGGTTACTCTTGTAGCCCTTGATTCTTACATTCCCCCGTACTTGGATGAACATTAACTTGTCAACACCTAAGCGGTTGGGGAATGACACAGTGTTTTGGCCAAGCATCTTGACTTGAAATGTCTTGGCGTCAAAGCTGATGTACATCTGGGAGAAAAAGGGATGAGAATGAACAATGATGTCGGATGGAAAAAGATAAAGGAGGTCACTCCAATGCTGATTCACCAACTAACTTCTCTAATACCTAAAATGGCAGCATGTGCAACAGTGACAAATAATAGTTTTGATACTGAACGGTTGTTGCTTCAAACCCCATTGTACTTCCCAAAGTACGCAATCTGAATTATTGCAGAAGAATGCAAAGCAACCAAATGCACCCATACCACAGTATGTGAGTGCAGTTTCCCGAAAAGTGATTTGATTATTTTTCAAATACACCAAACGATCACGACCACTGTCTGACACGCCTTCCTTTCACAAAAGCCATTCATCTCTGCTCTATCGGTACATAGTAACAACCCATTACAATAGATACAGTCTATTGTTTTTCCCGTAAGAAATACTGGAAATGAAGTCTCGACATTCCTGTTTATCGAAGCATTTTTAGGTACAGTAGGGTAACATACACGAGGATAAATGGGAGAATTATGTAATGCTATATTAAGCGCTAGAGGTCACAATAATAACATGAGGCTGCAAGGATTCAGCAGGTCATTTTTTCCCCTTTTTTTCCTTCTGTGTGATATATATATATATATATATAAGAGCGAACTACACTATGCTATCTTTAAAAATTTTATGTTTAAAGATGTTTTAGAATTTTAACCACTGGGTGAAAGTACATCCGAAATTGTATATAAGATGGAATTTTTGTATTAAATGGAAAAACAACGCTAGGTATCTTTTCACCACTATGACAACATGAAGCTGCATGAATTTAATGAGTTAATTTCTTCCGTGACAAGTCGACTCATAACTAATGGTTCTACACATTATGCTAAACTGTCATCACTGAGGTTTAAAATTATTAGTGTTTAAACGAAAACGGAAGTGATGGAGTTCCTAACCCCTACATGTGCCTCCACCCCCACACATGCCTGCTATTTGTCCTGTATTGCACCCGTGTCCAATTCCCCCATTGCACCCATCCCCCCTGCCGTTGTGGCGGAAGAATTTTACTGTGTTCTTCTGAAAACATGCAACAATAGAACTTAGAGAAGACATGGAGAAATGGAGAAAGTGTTTTTAAGAAATGGACCCCAGCACAGCGCAGATGACCTTACCTTAAACTCCTTGTCATTCTCAAAGGGGAAATCTTTCTCCCTCTGTTCAGCGGACCAGCTGCCAGAATTCTTGGAGTTTAAGACGATGGTGCGTTGGTCCCCAAGGTTGTTGAAGCGGACACTGAAGTGCAGTGCGATGTTGTCCTCATCATCGCCGATGTCGAACCTTCAGGGGTGGGGGGTGGTTGGGGGGGGGGGGGGGGGGGGGGTGAGGTAGGGTATGATGTGAGGTGGCACAGTATACCAATAGCTGGATGACCAAGCAGCAGCAACTGAGTGACAGTTCAGTGTAGGGAAAGGCTGAAGGCAATCAGAGGCTGAAAACCCAAAAGAAACAAGAGGACATATGGCTCACTCCTCGGCATTCTGCTTGGGAACACCTGTGATCTTCAAGATCATCCCAGTCTTCACAGACATGTTCTTCAGTGTCAGCTGGTAAATGGAAAAAAGGAGTACTCTGTGGAAACCCATGTGAAAGAGGAAGAACGTGCAAACTGCACACAAATACAAAGCAGGATTCAAACCAGCAACCCTGGAGTTTGAGTATTTACTTATATACTGTATATACAACTTAAAGTATATACAAGATAAAAAGACTGGATATCAGTTATTTGCAGGATGGTCCGTTTGACTGCGGCGCCGCGTTTTATTGCGATGTGAACTTGCGCAGCAACTTCGTGGATTCCTCGTGACCCATTCAGAAGGCAGCTCGCGCTTACGCAGTCCAGTCCCGGGGCCAAACATCAATACATTTATCTTAATATATATTTTTTTATAACTCGGAAAGGAGTTCTTAATTGGCATTTTTCTGTTTGCTTTAATAGTTCGCACAGTGGGCAACTATTAATTAACCAACAAATATAAATCCCAAAATCTGAAACTAAAACAACATATTATTGTGCTGAATTGGTAAATTAAGAGTAGGGTGTAATTTCAATAATAATAATAATAATAATAACAATAATAAATATCATTATTATATCTACTGCTACTTCTAATAATAATGATATTTTTTTTATTTTATTGTAGTAAGTGTGTGGGGAACTTTTAAGAATGGAAGCTGACAGGTCGTTTATAATGGAAGTTCCATGCGAGCCTCCTTCCAGGGTCATGGTGGGAAGGTTGAAGATCAATTTACAGAAGCGATTCTATCGAACTCTTCGCTGCTCTTTATTTAATTACTATTATTGATTATTGAATGAATAATTACTCATATTAATTATTGTTTATCCGCAAACATATTGTCTGAAATGCACAACCCAGTTAACAATCTTTGATTTCCAGAACAATCTGGGAAGATTATTATTTGTTAATGGGGAAGTTTCCTGAAAGTTTGTTTGGTTGTCCTATGGTTTGCCAGGAAAGATTTTTTTATCATAAATATAATAGTTTTGGTGCATGTTCCTGTTCCTGTTTTGATGTATTAACATTTGCCCAGGGGCACAGATGGCGGGACCCTGATCCTTTGGCGGGACTTTGATCCTTTGGCGGGACCCTGACCCTGATCCCCCACTTTTGAGGGGAAAAAAAGACAAAACTTTGACAAGAAGCATCCCTAAATAGGGCTGGATACCTTGATGTTTGAACTCATCAAACGACTCACAGCATGTGTTTGCTGCAGGTATGAGTCCAAACAAGTGTTCCTATTGTCTCCCGTTATTTACAGTATGTCTGGAGGTAGACATTGTAACGTGTACACATTCCTATTAGCCTATGCATGGCACCAAGTCCAACAACATGGCTCAGGGCGTTGGAACCAGGATCCAGCAACCCACAGCCTCTGACCTTTTGTGAAGTCAAGGACCATTGAACCACTTTCACCACATTCGGCAGAGCTCTGGGGACTGACACAATCCTCATAGCCAGCCCTGTCAGTGCCAGTGGTCACACTGAAGTTACCCATGACCTGAGGACCTTGTGGGCACCCATCAACCACCGAGCAAAGTAATGAGTAAAATGTCTGTAGATCCCTCACTAAAATATCACTCCGCAGTTGGAGTACACACTGGGACAAAAGACAAGACATGTTTGCAGTAAGATGTTGAATGGATACATATGAATGGGCTTGGGCTTGTCACTCACCTAGGTAAGTTTTTACCTGTTCATGATGCAAACTTTAACAGCTGTGACTTGAAAACCTTTCCCATAAACTTTCCCCTTTCATAGAGAGTTTCTGTGTAAGGCCCCCAGTAAAAACAGGCCTTACAGAGAATGGACATGATACTAGCAAGGGTTTTAACCCCCATCTTGCACATTAATAGTATAAGTACCATTCATTACACATATCAAACACAGTGTGTTTCTGAACATTGTTTCTGCACTTCATTTTTTATCAATACTGTGTGTACTTTTAAGAAAAATTTACTAAGTGTTATATAAAAAAAGGCTGTAAATCTATTCATAGCCGTATTTTTTGGGATGCAAAGGGGGACGCATCCACCCCAATGTTGAGTGTGTGGGGGGGGGGGGGGGGGGGGGCCTCTCCTATCATGTTATTTTATTGATATCACAGTCTGTAAGTTATATCCACAATGTCACCCCTCCATGGGACTGGACCAGGACTCTAGCTCAGATGGTACCTGTAGGAAAGCAGAGAGCACGGATGCATACTTTTTGAAAGATTATCTTGGTGTTTTACTGTGCAAACTGCAACTAATTTGGTCACACTGATACCGTAGCGGTGCATGGCTTTGGTATCAGTTACAATTCTCATCCCACTGTGTCTGCTATCAGGGCATAGGAATGAGAAGGATACCTGCCAAAAAGAAATGGGAAAACACCATAAAGTAAGTTACGCAGGTACCAGAAACTCAGAATCATCTAGTTCATAAACAGTCCCTTTTATTGCTAAGAAGAGGTTCAATAAACCCCCTACATTTATGTCTATGGGTGCAGGAGAGTTACAGGGGCACCATAGTGGACCCTGAGCTGAGGTCACTCTTCCACAGTGCATACCTTAAAAAAAAATTTATGCATACCTTAAATAATTCCTGCAAACATTGTGCAGGACATTACTGCACTTTGCACTTAAACTGCCATATGAGTGAAGATGAATTATCTGTAAAAACTGAAAAATGAAAATTACTTTATCTTGCAATTGTAATAGGAATAGTTTCAGAATAAAAAGGCCAGGCCTGAACTGGTAATCGTCCAATCACAGGCAGAAAGGCTTAAACCCCCTTAGCCAATCTACACCCCTACCTAGGACTAACTCCAACAGGACCCTTCAGCCCTTCTGCTGGCCTCTGGCCTAGAGGGGGGGAACCCTGATGATGGCCCTCCAGAGTACTCTCTGGAGGACCTTGAGTGGGACCATTCCTGGTTGTCCCTTGGATCTGGTCTCCTGTTCCCGACCACCCATGTCCCCAGTCCCTGGGTGGTCCACGACACCAACAGGGGGGCAGGAGGGGGAAAGCCCAGGTCTCCGTATCCCGGAGAGGAAGATGGAGACACGCCCAGAGGGGTCGGCCTCATCCCAGGTCGGGTCCTGTTCCCTGCTCTTGCCCTCCTGTTCCAGCTGTCCCCACGGCGCCCCCTGGCCCTGGTCCTGGAGGCCCTGTGGCCGCTACAATGCCCTCGGTCCCTGGTGCCACTGGGCCCTGTAGGCCCGCAGCTACGGCCCCTGAGAGGGCCTCCGGCCCTGGTTCCTGCTCTGCTGCCCCCTCAGGAGCCCCTGAGCCCAGAAGACGCCGGCTCCCAGGGCAGCTGCCTAGCATCCCAGGACCCCAGGGGCCCATCTTCAAATCCGTACCTCCACTGTAGCTTGGGTAGTGTTCTCCCTTCACCTGTCTTCCCTAGTCCTGTTGGAGTGCTTTGTCCGTCTCTCCTTTTGTACCATTGTCTCGGTCCCTGCCTGCCCTTCCGCTTCCCCTAGTGTGTCTTGGTTATGTGTCACCGGCCTACACGCGTCTCTGTCCTAATATTGTCCTTGGTTTCCCCGTTGTCTGGGTCCCTGTCCTGTTCTGTTATCACGTTTGAGGTCCTGTGCTGTTTTGTTCTGTTTTTTCATTTTGCTCTGTCTCCTCCAGGTCGTCCGTTCCCGGAGTCTACCCGTCTGCTGTCTGCCCGTGTCCTTTGTGCCGGATCCTGCCCTGTGTCCTGGCCCCATGTGCCTGTCCTGTCTTCCGGTCCCCTGGGCCCCCTCCCCGACGTGTTTGCCATGCCCGGAGTGCACGCCTTTGAGGGGGGGGGAGCGGGGGGGTTCTGTCATGATCAGCCCCGCCCTGGTGTCTTTTGCCCTGTGTTTCCCTCGGCCGTGGCTTAATTAGCCACACCTGAGTCTTGTTAGTCTTGCCCTCGTGTAATTTATCCCCTTGTTAACCAATCACCGTATGCCTAGGTCCCTTTATAAGTGTGTCTTAATCCTGTGCTCCCTGTCCGGTCATTGTGAATGTTACTTGCCGTGTTGCCCTGTTCGTGTCCCTGCCTCTGCCTGCTAATAAATGCCCCGTGAGGGTTTTGCCGGTCACCCTGCAGTATGGGTCGTTCCTCACCACTGTCGTGACAGTGGCAAAATGTTATTGGCCCAACAACGGCCAAGTCACATTTAAGCCTGCCCTTAAAATAACACAGTTCAAAGCCTGAGTATATTATATGAAGATGACAATAAATGAGTAGGTGAATATGAAAATAAATACCGTGGTGACAAATATACAAAGTTCACAAGAAAAACATTGCAGAAAAAGACAGAGATATGAATAAGAATATATGTAGCATTACACATGTGCCCTGAATGGTTTAATGGTTGTACAGTCTGATGGTCGTCAGATGGAATGGTTTCCTGAGGCATTCAGTGGAGAATTTTATGTTACGCAGTCTGGCTCAATGTGCCCTGCTGTCTAGCCACTACACTGCAAAGGGGGTGGGGGCATTCCTTACACCCCCCTGGCCATGCTGACATTATTGAAAAGGAAGGCTTGCCTGCTAAAAGCAAAGTGTAAACTTTGATCAAGGTCAAAGTTAATCGAGGAGTCAGTTCTCCACGCTGGCCTGTGTAAGGTGGCAGATTGAAGGCTGCACCCACGATGTTACAGTTTGTAAGTCAAATCTACAATGTCACCCCTCCCTGGACATGTGCACCATCTGGACCTGTGGGAAAGCAGAGAGTATGGATGGTCATCAATTTTTATAAAGAGTATCTTGTTATTTTATTGTGCAAACTTCAATTAATTTGGTTACGCTGACAACATGGGGGTGTAATATCGACATAATATTCTACAATGCATATAACTGACCCAAGTCTGGACAGCACCCACCTCTCCCCCACTGTGTGGATCCCATCCAGCTCCTGCCCTAGCTCAGGCACAGCCTACCTGACCAGCTGGTGGAGTCTTTTGGCATCCTCCACCTTCACATTGCTGCCCCAGTGTAACTGCTGCTGGCTGCAGCATAGGAAGCGAACTACTCACTGGCAGATTCCCATTATTTATTTCTGCCAAAGAAAACATAAATGCATTAACCTTCTAGGTCCGTCTTCATTATCTGATCCAAAATCCGTACGGATCCACCCTCACAGTTCGGCCTGCATGTGATGTATTGTGAAGTTTACCCATATACATAAAATACAGATTTACTGCCACTGTTTTACGGTAATAATTCCCCACATCTAGATGCCTAATGAGGACAGGCATACAGGGCTTGAGATTCATTTCTCACAACAGGGGAGAATTCCCCCCTTTTATATGTAGCACATGGGGTGTGATTTTAGATGTTCAGCGGAAATCAAGTGTTCTTTAAGTAAAAAATGGAACGCAAAGTTATATTTGTCTTCTTATTTGCTGATCAGAAAAATAATCTGATCCGTGAATGAAAATCCGCGATGCAGTCTGAACCGTGAGTTTTCTGATCCGTTGCACCCTTAATATTACATGCATTTATGTGGCGTATTGTGAGATGTGAGCTAAATTGTAGAATGTAAATTGCGCTAAATCAAATAACTTAAGTCACAGTGATGACAAAGATAGGCTAGGTTATTCTAAGAGGCTAAATGTAGGGTGATGAGATAATCCAAGTCATTCCGGACACTTTGAGCTACTTTGGGTTTTACAAACTACTTTAAACCTTAAAGGCTCCTGTGCTTTGCTAAATAATTCAGTTCTTCTTGCGCTTTGACTGGTTTGTTTCCTTGATTGAAAGACTCATCCAGCTGTTTCACATTGGAATACAGTGCTTAAGTGAAATCCAGGTCCTTTTAATTGAAATGGTAGTTTGCAAATCCTGTCCTAGCTCAAAGTGTCTGGGATGACATGGATTATATGGTCACCCTACTAAATGGCACATAGCTTTTAGTATCTGTGGCTTACCCCGAAGTACTAGGTGAGTTCGCTTCACCTGGATGTATTTGTTTAAGGTGCTGTTGCATTGCCATTGTACTGTTATGGAAGTTAAGTTCTGCTTTGCAGTGTTTACACATGGCTGTATTTTCAGCTGAATTCAATCTGAAGTGCTCCCATATGATGGAGGCTTTGGTTTTCTTTTCACTTGGACCCTGTGTCATGCTACATCTTGCAACTGCCATATTGCAGAGTAAATGAGGAGGGAAATTTTAATCGAATTAAAATGCAGTGTAATTTATTGATATTTCAAAGTTATTTTCACACTCTGAGTTTAAAATATCTTCTGAAGACCAACTGGGGAAGTTGTGCAGGTTCACAGTGTGCAAACAGAGGTGTATAGCAAGAAGGAACATGTGGTATAGTCACGAGTGCAGTAGCAGTATAAGCAATAAGCATCATGGTGAAGTTTTACAGAGAACAGAGCACAGATCACAGCCAATCAGCAGCCAGTAAGAGCAGATCCAGTGCCTGGGGGTTTGCTTAATTAATCTTGAAGGCCTTGATTCTAACATCCTTCCATACTCCGATGAACGTGAACTTCTCATCACCAAAACGATTGGGGAATGACACGGTGTGGTCACCTGGCATCTTGACACGAAATTCCTGTTTGTTGAAGGTGATGATTATCTGGGGGAAAAGGAGATGAAAATTGAAAATGTGAGATGGATGTTTGCTGAAGGAGGTTATTCGGATGCTGATTCACTAACTAGCTTCTCTAATAACTAAAAGGATGTGGTACAGTAACAAACTATGATGGTATTACTTGAAATTTCAGGCACGCTTAAAAGAAAACCAGAAATACCAGGCTGTTCACGGACGCAACTGAAATTGGATGGGCTAAAAGTTACAAACAACAGTTGTGATGAAATTTGTGGTTGAAGGTCTCCTTCCATTTAGCACTGTGGAGCAAACAGCATTCAAAAACGTCATTCAGGGTCTCCAGCAAAATTCTGCCATCATTTCAAGGCCCACTCTATGGTCAAGGATTACTGAGGCTGCTGAGGAAACTCTGCCAGAGGCAGTGGGTAAAGCAGAGCATATTGCTGCAACCACAGCCTGTTGGTCATGGAGAGGTTAGGAGCATGCACTGATACAGCGCATTGCCATACCCACCACACTAGTATAGATTGAATGGAAGAATGTGACGCTTTTTCCAGTGGCTGGAGTGCCAATCCTGCCACCAACCCCCAAGTTTTCCCTGTAAGATAACATCATACCCGGGACAAAGGAGTTGCAGGTTAAGGGCCTTGCTGAAGGGCCCAATGGAGAAGAATCACTCCAGACATCCACAGGATTCGAAACGGCAGCCTTCTGATTACCAGCGTCGGTCCCTAGCCAGAGATTTTTAGTTTTGTAGGGGTCACAGCCTTAGTAGTATAGTAACGCTAGGCACACTTTAGAGTTGTAAGATGGACCTGGAACTAATAATATTTACAGTAAGAAATATTGCAAAAGTCTTCCCGATATTTCAGTTTATTTCTAGCAACCAATTATACTGAGGTAAGGTCAGGGGTGGACTGGCATCTGGGCATTCTGGAAAAGCCATGCCTGGTTTATCATACTGATGTGTCAGTCGTGAATGAGCCGACTCTTTTACAGTAATTGAACCCCATCCAAGAGCCGTGTTTTCTTTAACTTAATACAGGGCAGAATGTTATAATTCCTGTG
This sequence comes from Petrocephalus schoutedeni, assembly GCA_026780765.1. Classification (NCBI taxonomy): domain Eukaryota; kingdom Metazoa; phylum Chordata; class Actinopteri; order Osteoglossiformes; family Mormyridae; genus Petrocephalus; species Petrocephalus schoutedeni. Next base: position 10,345 of record JAODKL010000378.1, read on the forward strand.
GCACAGGCAGGCACTCCACGCACTCCAGGCACTGACGACTGTGACTGACTGAATGTCATGTTAATGATGTGGGTCCCAGGCATCCAATCACATGACGCGTCAGACAAGGATCATGCCATCAGGTTAACTCCATTCTGAGTGATTTGTTTTTTGGACAGTCTATTTATATGGACATCACAGTAGTAAAAGAATTGTGACACATATTTCTGTACAAGGACTACATGCACTGTCTGTTCAGTATAAATACAATGATTAATGCATGTGTATTAGTGCTTGATGTTTTTACATTTTATCTTTTTATACCAAGCATAATGTAAAATTATGGTATTATGGAAATGATAAGGTTTAATACAATTGCAGTGAGTAATTTAAGTGATATATGTGCGCTGCAGTGCACACAAACTAATCAAATGTCAAAGCAGTATTAAATTTGGCTGATTTATAGAAGGCAGAAGCGGTAAAATGCTGCGATTACCCTGACTGGTATAGTACTGTGGGACAGTCTCAGGACAGCCCTGCTAGTAGCTGTTTGTACGCCTATGGGTGGTGGGCCTGTTTGGGAGAGAGTCTAGGGCTGTTTGTTAGTCCCAGTCTGTACCTGGGTAAGGTACAGGTGAACATACACGGGGATAAATGGGGAAATGATGCAATGCTACATTTCAACCACTAGAGGTCACAATGATAACACGAAGCTGCAAGCATTCAAGGTCAGTTTTCTTACTAGTATCTACAAGTCAGCTACAATATTCGATTCTATTATCTTTTTATTGCCTGCTTTTTGCAATTTTACATTTATTCTTTGTGAAGTACCAAAAGATAAAGCCAGCTATACACCCTGTTGTATAAAATGGATTAACAGGAAAAAGCAACACAATATAGATTACATATTTCATTTAAGGTTTAAATTTAACAAAGGAAGCAATGGCATTCCCTATGAGACTGCACGTCTTGATCCTTATTGCAATGCTGTTTGTCAGGCTGTGCAGAGACTGTTTGTGGGGCAGGTGCTTAAAGATTTAAAAGAGGCACTCAGTACCTTTAACCCTCATGCACAAGGTCACATTAAATAGTCTGGGGGCCCAGGCACCCCCAGCCCCCACCCCCATACATGCCTGCTATTTGTCCTGTATTGCACCCTTGTCCAATCCCCCCATTGTACCCCC